>CAKNYM010050465.1:29733-80448 GCA_932195095.1 Andricus curvator | reverse complement strand
GATGTTTTCCTAGATCAATCCCATACCAAAATTTTTTTACCCGGGTATTTAATTTTAACAGTATTCATATTGTAGTAGTAGTAGTATACCATTAAGCCATTTCCCTTTCAGGGTAGGCGTCACACTACCCGATTCGGGTAGTGTTTCTAGGTGGATAGTTTCTTGTAGTATTTTTTTCTTCTTTTTTTTCATATTGTAGATTTTACAAAATGTACTTTCTTATATCTCCACACAGTTAACAAATCTATCTATGATTATTGACTCTTTTATTAATAATCGCGACGAAATTAAAATTAATGGATTTCCTGGAAAAATCGACAGACCTTTTGTGAAATTTATGAGAGGAATGAAGGGCTACGATAACGCAAGTACTGTTTTTTTAAATTTTGCACTCAATTTCTCCACAAAATTTGGATAAATTTACATTTAATTTCTATAAAATTGATATTGCGGGTTTTCAAAAATGTCCTTCCTCCTCTCCACAGCATAACAATATATTTATGAATAATTTTTACTGGTTCATAACATTTGTGACAGTTTAAAAAAGTAACAATGTTGTGTGCAGCCTAGCTGCGCACATCGGTGACACAACGTTTTATTGTGTATGTGGCGAATGTAGCGCCCCGAAGACAAGGCCTTGACCTATCTGCCCAAAATTCTGTCACGATAAAATACATTGCAGCTTGGGGCCTAGTTTCAATCTTCTAAATTGTTGTTGAAAATATAAAGTTAGGTTATTTGATAGAAGATTTGAGAACATTGTATAACCTCGTTGTATTACGTTGATTGCAATCGCAATCGTTGCTCAAAATGTTTGGGTTACTTTAGGTCACGTTAAACTTTTAAAAAATCTAGAAATGGATCTGGATGCTTGGATGTCAGGTCAGGTGTCACATTCGGCAATGGGCCTGGTTACATCGGCAAGTCTACAGTAGGCCGGCTTACAATATGCTAGCTTAAACGAGAGTGGCCAGATTCGCGTCGGCGCAGAAGCCGCAGGGAGTCCACGTATGCGACAGACAGCCACTGCCGAAAACGCCTTTGCGCTGACGCGAAACTGAGCCACTCTCGTATTTAAGCTAGCTTATTGTAAAATGTAAGGGGCCTTTGTAAGCGGGCCTACTGTAGGCTGGCCGGTGTAACCACACTGAAAAAATGTTGTGCGAGCTGCTCGCTCACGTGATAGAGCTGCAACAACAAATGCGTCGACCTGTGTGCCCATATTGGAAGAGCTGTATCCACACGCCGAGTTCCGCGCGGCGTTTGTTCCATGCCAAACGGAATTTCTTGGTGTTTATTTTATTTTTACAAGTGCGTTAGCATGATGGATGACTTCTTATGGAAGTACATCGAAAATATTTGGTATATCGCTCACCGTATTTTTGTGAACCTATTAGGCGTCCTTTCCTGTTTCTCCTGGGCACACCGAGAATATTTCTTAAACGCTCAAGGGAATTTCGGTGAACCTATGGACACGGACTTTTATTAACAAATTATAAAAATGATTCCTTACCCAAAAAATTGCTGTGAATGGCTTTATGATGTCATTCAACCAAAAAGGTTTTTTTCTTTACACATCCATGCAAAACCCTCGTTTGCCCAATGTTTACAGACATCGAAAATGGCCGATTCCGCACCGTGCGCGAAAGCAATGTGCAAAATCCCCAGCATCGATGACCAAAACGCTGTCACCGGTTAGCAAAATGGTCTCCACGGTTACCAAAAGATTTTGACCACCGGTGGCCATCTAGCGTCGTAAGAGGTTACTATGCGAACATCATTTTGGGTGAGGTTGGGTTTATTTCGTTCGTGACAGTTTGTTTTCGTTCATTTTCTTTCAAGTAATTCGTTGCATGAAGAGATTAAAGAGTTTATTACAAGCTAAGGTACAAACAGCAAACAAATCATAGAAATGGATTTCGCTGACGAAGACATCGTTGCAAGTTTCGATGACCTACAAAAAATGATAGAGGAAGCAGACAACATGCGACGAGTTGTGTTTTCTTTTATTTTCAGGAAAGAAACATTTTGGGGGGTGGGGGGTGGCGGGGGGGGGGCCCCCCCCCCCCACCGTCACCCCCGCGGGGGCTTCGCCCCGCGGCACCTCCCCCCCAACTTCTCTTCAAGTCTACACATCTCGGGTTTTGCATAGTATTCTATGAAGAAAAATAGTGATAATTTCAATTGTTATTAACAAGCTATATAAATAACTATCTATGTGTTTAATTTATTAATAACAATTAGAATTATTGCGATAATTTGCAGCATAAAATCAGTCGCCGCAAGTTTTATAAAAAAAGTCATTTTTTATACACGACTATCACGCAATTGTTTATACAACTTGTTAATAGAAATTTAAATTGTTAAATTAGACTGAAACCATTTTATAAAATAGGCAGGTAACATCTCAAAGTCATTAGCAGACTGTTTTTAAACAACAATATAATTTTTTCCATGTAAGAATTAACGAATATGACACAATTGTTTATACAATTTGTTATAAAAATTGAAAATTTTGACTTAGAATAAACCTTTCGGGCTAAAAAATCATAAAGTCATTAGCAGCAACTTTGTGTGAAAACTTGTTTTCATCTATGAAAAGATACGACTATAAAACAATTATTTTCATAATTTGTTAATAAAAATCATAAATTTATATGTTTAAACACTTTTTACCACTTCAAACAACATTTTCAAGTATTTTAAAATTATTTTCCATACCAACAAAATGTTTTATCTTGCAAAAGTTCGATAGATGTCTATTTGTTTACATTTTTTATAGCAATAAAATGTCTTTTAAATAATTTATTTTTATTATATTTGTGTCCAGGCATTGACTATTGTTGATTTCTGGTGTACTTAATTGCTTACATGATCACACAACTCAACTGCCACCTGTACCTTAATTTGTCCGCGAAAGTCTATTTCTATTTCTATTTCTGTTGCTTTCTCTTTTGTGGGACTGCAGCGTTCCCAACACGCGGGAAGAGATCTGCTCTCACGTTTGGCACTATCGCTCAGTCAAATGTGGTGTCGCCACTTTACTAACCGCCGTGATGGCGCTCCGATCTCACTAAAAATACAGAGGATCCAGAGACAGTGTGGCAACCTAGCCGGATGCCGCCATTTTGCAAAAGGATGCCACCATTTTACGTGAAGGTTTTCTATAGTGTAGTATATCTATATATACCAAAATATCTATAAGAAAACTGGGCCAATCAGCAAGAATGGCGTGCGAACACGCCACACGGGAATAATGGGGGGAGGGGGATCGGTCTACAGAAGATAACACAGACGGAAGTGCCGAAATGAATGATGAGGAAATAAGACAGGCAAAGTTTCACTTTTTAAATTAAGTTTTTCATGGATATTTTTCTACTAAAAAACATAGCTTGTTATACATTTTAATTTTCGAGGAGAGTATAGTTCCTTTGTTACATGTTCCGCATTGTTTTAATTTTCTTTATTTTAATTTTGATAACTTCTAATATTTTAATAATTCAGATGTCTCCGACAGTAAGTAAATAAAGTTTATTTAATAAGACTTACCTGAAAATGTTTCGAAAAATTACGTCAAATAGGCCGGCAGCAAGAGGTATAAAACCCATTTTGTTCTCGAATTGTTACATGGGGGAGTGGAGGGGTAAAAAAGTGGTAAAAACTGGGCTAGGTGATTTATGGATGGTTCCTTACATCCGTATCAAAAATTTTCTAACGCGCCTAAATAAAAACGTTCGTTACATTATTATAAAAAAAATAGTGAACAGAAGTTATACCTTATTCATTCGCAATATCTAAATATATTACACCAACATTTCTAAAACAAGACTTCTTAAAAAACAAACTTTTATTAAAATATATACTAAAAAGAAACCAAATGATTTCCACTCGGGAAGGGGTGTAACTGTTCCTACTCACTCCTACCCCTTTTACGAATATGGTCATGAAAAATATCCGCAAAAGCCATTTTCCATGTTGAAACCAAAAAAACTTGGAAAAATTATCAAAAACCGTGACATTTGTGGGTATCTTCGCGGACATATTCGTAATCAGAGCATAAAATACATCGAAATATAAGGTTGCAAAACCTTGTTGGCTGTAACACACACCTTGTTTACAAAGTGTTTCTTTGTAAAGATCGGAAGGGATCATTTTTCCTTTTTTTTTCGAATCTTCATTGTATGCGACATTCGGCGATGAAATAAGAAGAATTAATGGGTGTCATTCCGAAAGCGTTGGATCTCCGATTTTTTTGAAACTACGTATATTTGTGTACTTGACGCGTTGAGTACGAATGTGATAGTGAAAATTGGCGCAAATTTTCTTTTCATGGGAGAACCATAAAAAACGTATAAAATCATGTTTTTTTTCATTTATTTCCATGAATAATGGGAATTTCGAAAAATATTTCAGACAAAAATGGTAGATTTATCAAAATGCACATTTCACGCTATATTAATTTTTAGCATATGAGTAACAGTTTTTGGGATATTCGAAGATGAAGATGGAAAATCACAAACATTTCATATTTCTCAAAGTATTACTGTCACTTATCACAGGGGTGCCTTCCTGCACCCCATTAGAAGTTGGAAAGGGAAACCCGGGCTGGAGACCCGGTTCCGTGGCCAAAAGTCAGAAAAAACATCAAAATCTACAACAATAAAATCCAAGGACACCTATATATGGGTTTTGAGGGCGCTGATTCCGAATCTGATTTCAGAATTTTAAAAAACAAAATGGCGCATTCCAATATGGCGTACGAGTATTTTAAAGAATTTTGGGATCTACTTGAAACGTGGTATCTGGGGGTTTACGAGGTCAATGTTTGTGAATCTGGAGTCACTTGTGTCCTCAGTTGGCCTATAATAATACTAGTTACCAGGGCCTACCACGAGGAGATTACAGTACGATTACAAAAATGTATTCGATTTTTGTTCATTAATTTCGTTTAAATTTTATTTTTTTTGAGTGTTTTTTGTTTAATTTTTAATTATAAACATTGTGATGTTCGGGGTGCCTTCTGTGTGAGTTTCCCTAGCCTATCAAGTTAAACTCTTTCTTCATCATCATCCGATAACTCTGCATTGCCTAAAGTCTCAAATGTTTGATAGATGCCTGGCAATTGAGCATTATTTAACTCAAATCTTGCTGACATTCTGTTTGCAACTTGAAATTTTGCATCACTTTTAGATTTGAGAGATCGCATACTGGTCATTAAAGATTTTTCGTCTGATTATGGAATATATTTTATATTCAAGCTCAGTTTCGATGCAATGTAATAAATAGTTGCATCCAAATCATTATTCGTTAGAAACTCAATAATTTTGCTTTTGGTAAATGTCGACATTATATACAATATAATCGAATTCAAGAGAAAAAATAGTCAACGAAAAGAAAAAGGATATTCTGTAACATTCGATAAGATTTCGCAGCGAAGTAAGCACTGAAAAACAAGTGAAAAGTACAGTGAAACACCAGACGTGCGTGTGTGTGCTTCGGCTCGCGCAACTAAGGTAGAGGCACTTCGGAACAGGTATTGGAGCTCGAACGCTGACTCCGTCACTTGCGATTTTTATATTATTTATGAAAATGGGCAAAAGTGGACACCCCTACCGTAGAGTATACATCATAATGAACACACTGATATTTCAAATTTCTCAATAAGTAGCGGAACTCCGCGGTACTCTCGAACAAAAGAAAGTATTTTACCAATTTACTAATTAGTTGCTAACATCAATGTTGCAGAACATTAATTTAAAAAAAATTTAATTCAGTTAACACCTTTATTTAACTTATGTATGCCTGAAGGTGAGAAGGAAAAAAGAACCATTTGAAAATAAATAACGAATCCATAACTATATTAAATATTTAAAGAAAAAACACATGAAGAAAAAAAATTCAACCTTGCGTGTTTGTCAACGGAGCAGGAATTCATTAATTAACCAATAATTAATGGATAAGATACGCCAATTATCACTGGTTACAATGGCCTGCCTCTTTTCTACTGATTATAAACTTTGAACATTAAACTTTTGGCCACGGAGCCGGGTCTCCTGGCCCACTGTGTTCTGTGACACAAACCATAAATAAACATATCAAATCATGGTTTTTTCCATTCATTTCCATAAATAATGGGAATTTCGAAAAATATTATAGACAAAAGTTGTTGATCTTATCCAAATGCACATTTTATGTTTATTAATTTTCAGCCTACGAGTGATAGTTTTCGAGAAAAAGGTAGACAACTTTTAAGAGTTATAACAAGGTGGGGTACGATAGGGGTTGGGTTTAGATTGGGTTTGGGTTGGGTTGGGATGCGTCTTCATTATTCTCGAGCAGAAAATCTGGGGCGGAAAGGCACCTCTGTGAATGAACATAAAAATAATGGAGGTCACGTAGGTTCTCCTTTCCAACGTCTCATCGGGGTCGGGAACGCACCGCTGTGACTGGTCACAGAAATAATGTAGATCACGTAGGTTCCCCTTTCCAACGTCACATCGGGGGCGGTAAGGCACCCCTGTGACTGGTCACAGAAATAATGTAGGTCACGTAGACTCCCCTTTCCAACGTTTCATGGGGGGTGTTAGTGCACCCCTGTTACTGGTCACACAAATAGGGTAGGTCGAATAGGTTCCCCGTTCCAACGTCTCAGGGAGAAGGATGGCGTGAAGGCACTCCTGTGACTGGTCACAGAAATAGTGTAGATCACATAAGTTCCCCTTTACAGCATCTAATGGGGTGCAGGAAGGCACCCCTGTGATAGGTAACAGTAGTACTTTAAGAAATATGAAATGTTTGTGATTTTCCATCTTGAACTTCGAATATCCCGAAAACTATTATTCATAAGCTAAAAATTAGAATTACATAAAATGTGCATTGTGATGAGATCTGCAACTTTTGTCTGAAATATTTTTCGAAATTTCTATTATTTATTGAATTAAATGGAAAAACCCATGATTTTATACGTTTTTCATGGTTTTTTCCATGAAAATAAAATTTGCGCCAATTTTCACTATCATATTCGTAATGAGCGCATAAAAATACGTAAGTATACGTAGTTTCAAAAAAATCGGAGGTCCGACGCTTTCGGAACTTTATCATAAATTTAATTTGATAAATGCCAAAAATAAAACACAAAACATACAAACATAATATTTTAACAGACTTCACAGTTCAAAATACTAGCTTTCAAAATAGGGGAAATATGGTAATCTTTCAAATAGGGTTACAAATAGGGTGATCGTTCATGAAAATAAAGGAATATTAAGAAAATAAATTCCTTTAAGTTTTTAAAAAAATTTTTAGAAGAAAGTTGAATTTGCAACCCATAACTATTCTACAAAAAAAAAAAATTTCAATTCAGAAAAGACGACTTTCAATTCAAAGAGACAAGCTTTCAACAAAAGAATGAAATTGCCAACAAAATAGTTGCATTTTTAACGACATACTTTAATTGTCGATTTACACAGAACATTTTTCAACCAAAAAGCTGAATTTGCAACCTAAAAAGATGAATTTGTAGCCAAATGGTCGAATTTATAAACAAAAAGATTAAACTTCAACATAGAGCAGTTGCATTTTCAACCAAGCAGTTGAATTTTCAAGCCAAAAAGACGAATTTTTCAGAATTCAGTTGAATTTTCAAGTCAAAACAACGAATTTTGTATCCAAAAAGACGTATTCTTAACAAAACAGTTCAATTTTCAACAAAAAAGTTTAATTTTTAATAAAATCAGGGTGTCTAGCGAAATTTTGTTTTCAAATTCCCGGATATTCTGGATTGAAATTAACGTTTTTTCCGGTTTTTTCTTGTGATATGTGTGTTTTTATTTCGCACCTCATTTCAAGTTCAAGAAAGTACTGAACGATACTAGAAAAGTTTACAAAACCATTATTCGTTTATCAGAACCGGTGTGATTTTACCGAGAAAACCGGTTTAGGATAAGTTTTAAAGAAAATATCCTCAAATGAAGACAGAAAACATCACAAATAAGTTTTAAACATTAAACAATTTCTTATACACGAAAAATGGATTACAAACGATTTTACTGTTTAAAATTATTACGAACTATTTGTTCTAAGTTTTGATCTTGGCAACATTAAAGGAAAAAGTCAGCACAGTTTTGTCAAAACATCAATTATATTATATATTATTATATTATATTATATTATATATTATATATATTTATTATATTTCAACCTAGTATCATATATTAGACGCAGAAATGTTATATCTAGTAATCAACTTTCAGCAAACAAATTTAGTTTGTTTTTTTATCAAAATTATGTGATTGATTCTCAAACTCGTGAACAAAATGTTTAATATGAAATATTCGCTTTGCAAGTTAATGATCACTCAGCACGAAACATACAAAAAGTATGAGAAAATTTTAGAAAAATTAATTGAAAAAACTTCCTGAAAGTTCGGATCGTGCGACTTTTTTTAAAAATACGCCATCTTTTGTTGGTCGAAAATTTAACTCTTTTGTTGAACATTCGCCTTTCTGGGTAAGAAATTCAAAATTTCGGGTAGAAAATTCCTCTTTTATGGTAGAAAAGTAATCTTCTTTAGTTGTAAATTAATCTTTCTTTGTTGAAAATTAACTTTTTCGTTGAAAATTTAGCTGTCTTTTTAAAAATTCGTCTTCTCGGCATGAAAAATTAACTATTTGGTAAAATATCCATCTATTTTGTTGAAAATTGTTCTCTATTGATTGAGAGTCCAACTACTTGGTTGTAAATTTACAACCAACTATTTGCCCTAATGCAACTGTTGGGCTAAGTTTTTTTTCTTTTCAAATTGAACTATTTGGTTAAAAATGCATGTTTCTTGGTTAAAAACGATCTATTTGTTGAAAATTTAACTTTTCAGGCTGCTAATTCAATTGTCTTCTAAAAAGTTCATTGTTTTGGCTTGAAAATTCAACTATTTAATTGAAAGTGCAACTGTTTTTGGTTCAAGTTTAATCTCTTTTATTTGAAAATTCATCACAAAAAAATGAATAATGAATCTTGAGCAAGAAAAATGAATTTTTAACAAAGAAGTTTAAAATTTGATTCAAATTATTTTATTAATTAAAATTTAAAAAAATGTATGGATAATTCTGCAATTATTTAAAAATAGTTTACTTGAATAGAAAAGTATATATTTACCTCAGATCGCCAATTCTTTGATTATATGTTACCGTCCGCGAAGAATGGTCTTTTAAATGCTCTTATGGAGTTCATGTGTTAGACTACCTCTCACATATCTGTTTAACTTATTTTTATATATTCTCTTACATAAAAATGTCAAAAGCATTAGTTGTGTGTATGCTAATTATAAACAGAGAAACTGCATTTGTTATTTGTAATGAACGTGCTGAATCATAAATATTTCGTCAATACTTTGGTTTTATCTTATTTGTAGATAATTCTATTACATTCAAATTTCAAAAGCATTAGTTGTGTGTATGCTAATTGAAAATAGATAATCTGCATTTGCTATTTGTAATGAACGTGCTGAATGTTGCATAATGTAAATTTTTGAAAATACGTACCGAATAAAATGTACTTATATGTAATCGAGTTTTGATACTTTTATTTTATTATTATTTATTTTATTTACTCTTTTGATACTTTGATAAAGAGTAAATTAAAAATAATTGAGGCATAAGGTATGTTGCGAAAAAATGGGCTGAATAAAACCATACGATTAAAAAAAATATTCCTCCGAGCACAAGCGTATAATATTCAACGGACATGATATTCTCAATTTTTTAATTAAATATATAAATAAAAAATAGGCTCCCAGCAGAGCCGCGGTAAATCACACCTATGGCCAAGCCTTATGACTGTGAGAAGGGTGGCCACAAGACAAGATAAAATCACAATGACAGGCCAATAAAAACCTCGTGTGGCTTGAGGACACGGAGCGACCCAAGAATGACAGCTCTCTGCATCTATCTCGCAATTACCTTGGCATGTTTGACACCACCTGGTCTCTGCAGCGTCAATGTGTCTAATAATAGTTATATCCACGAGCTCAGGGTGTTCAGGTCTCTCCTGTGTACCCCTAGATGATCCTCAGAACATGCCTTAGGTTTTCTACTCCAGATGCGTAGGTCTTCAGGGATTCGAGGACACGGAGCGGCTTAAGAACGACCGCCTTCTGTATTTTCCCCGCAAGTGTCATAGCATTTCGTTGACATGTAGGAATGCTTTTCAGGCTATTAGCCAGTGAAAGCTTGGCACCTCTCAGAGCACCAATCATCAGGACGACTAGCCGTGATGCTTTCGTCAGCTGGTGCCGAAAATTCGATAACGAACATGGTTCGCTTCTCGAAGTCAAGGAGAACTATGTCAGGCCTCGAGTGCCGAACAGAAACAGTTGTCGAGAATATGAAGTTCCAGTATATGCGGCAGTTTTCATTTTCGATAATTGACTCCATTTCCCTGAGTGTGTTTGTCAGACTGGTATTAGGGCTAATGCCGTAAGAGTAACAGAGATGGTAATAAAACACTCTTAGTGCTGCATTGTGCATTTGGATGAACGTCTTCCCGTATGAGTTGGAAACCTGAATGGTACGTGTCCTAGATACTCGGGGTGTGCATGACACTTTCTGCAGCTATCATCGGGAATGTGTTGACTCAAAATATGGCCAAGCTCTGCTAAAGTGGAAATAACACTGTCTTGACACGCCAAAATGAAACCCTCCGTGCCCGACTTCAAAAAGGGTGATTTAAGCAAAGCAAAAGTTAGCTCATACGACATCGACTGATCTTCCACATTTCTATGGAAGATGCCGTGCATCCTCTTGTCGAGGAGCTCTTCGCAGAAGTTTTTCTCCTGTGCTTTCTTAATCCGGGCCTTTAGGAGTGAGTACTTAAGACGGATAAGATTTGATGCATTTTGCGCACCCGTGATATTGAAGTCAAGGCCGAGTGTTTTAGCAGCCTTCTCTGCTGCTTTGTACAGAAACGCTCATTTGCCCACTTCTTCGTTTTTCTTGACGCAAGACAGAATGCATCCCGTGTTCAATGTGTGATTGGCTACATAACATCTGGTAGACTATTCACGGAAGGGGTTCGAAAGTTGGCCCAAGAACTAAGGATCTTGAATCACACACTGAGCAAGTCAAAGCTGCTGACAATCGAGCAGCATATTGTTGACAAAATACGGCTGTTATCTGACACAAGGAGGAGAATACAGAAGAGGGATAGATGGAGCAGGGAGAATAAACAGTTTCTCGCTGACCCATCGCGCCTCTTCAGCGATCTCCCTGTTTCTGTAAAAAATCCACCCAAGCCCAAGGAGGTAGAGACTTTTTGGAGAGAGGTATAAAAGATCCCGAAAACACTAAAGTTGAAAGAAGATACTGACAATATCATCCGCTTCAAAGAGTTTTGCGAGAACCTCATAAAATCTGAGGAGGAATGTCCATCAATCACTGCCGAAAAGGTGAAAAAAGCACTTAGTGGCACAAAGAACTTTTCCGCTGCTGAACCAGATTGTATCAAGAACTTCTGGTGGAAGAAGTTTACTTTTACACACCAACATTTGTCCCGCATATTCACCTCATATTCAAAGTCGGAGACGCCCATTCCGCAGTGGCTGGTGTTAGGACGCACTATACTCCTGCCGAAAAAAGGCAACTTGTCCAATCCAGTGAATTACAGGTCAATAACTTGTTTGAACAGACTGTATAAGATCTTTACAGCTGCACTCAACAACAGGATTTTTCGATGAATTGAGCCTGTGTGTTGAGAGATGTACGAACAACGTGGCTCGAAAAAAGGTGTAGCAGGCTGTCGAGAGAACCTGCTAATTGACAGGTGTGTCTGTAAAGACACTGCAGTCCATCAGCGCGTCCTGTCAATGGCCTGGATTGACTACCGGAAAGCTTTCGATTCAACCTCTCATAGACTTATCATCTGTCTGTTGGAAAGCTTGAAGGTCTATACACACATAGTGAGATGCATAAAGAGATTGATGCCTCTTTGAAAAACTAGATTTACTATCTGATCTAGAAATTATCGTGTGACAACGAACAACCTCACCTTCCGGAGGTGTGTCTTTCAGGGTGACACCATGAGCCCTTTGCTTATTTGCATCACACTTCTGCCTCTATCTCTCGCACTACAAAATTCTTCTGGATACCTCTGTGGCGACACTAATCAGCGCGAGCATAAGGTCACTCATGTATTTTATATGGATGACCTGAAGATAAAAGCAAAATTCAAACTGCTATCAATATCGTCAAGAAGTACACAGGAGAGATTGCGATGGACTTTGGTTTGGACAAGTTTGCCAAAATCAATCTGAAGAAAGGAAAGCTTACTGGCGTTCCCAAGGACCCTGAGCTTGTGAATATATAATAAGTTGAATATAAGCACCAGGGTGAGGTGTCTCGAACGGTGACTCTGAGAGCAAGGCTCTACAAGGATGGACGGACCCCTATCCCTAGCTGCTCGTTGGAACAACAATGATAACATCAAACATAGTTGTAGTTAGTGCGGTTCAAAACAATCGAACGTGCAAGGCTCCTGGCAGTGGGTCGGACAACAATGCCGACTACCCTAGAGTTGGGGGAGCCAATTAAGACGGAGTCAATGCGATGGACCGCGGGCGGAATCTCAATACTTTAAGTTGGACGGATCGACTCAATGACGACCTGCTAGAGTGGTACGATACTAATATGGCCCCGCAGCGAAAAGGTTCCATCGCACGGCTGCATGCTCTGTGGTGCGAGAAACACCCAGAGATCTCGCACATTTCGCATCATGATTTCCCTTTAAAATATTCAATTCTGTGGAAAACCCCAAAGATGACCCTATATTCTCAAAACTTGTTAGCTTTCCTCAATACTTGATGATTGTTCTTTCAAAATAAGCAATTTCGGGGAGAAAGGAAAACATAACCTTAAATTCTGACAACTTCTTAGCTTTCCGTCCGCCCCGTGTAAACAAATATTAGCAATGGAAATCAATTGATTTGTATAGGATGCTTTGGAGTACAAAATTGTAATTAGCTATTTACTAATTTTATCTTTAAAATAACACCATATACACATAACTTTAGCAGTTCGTGAAATACTGTAGCTATTTCGTCTAATACGTTAGTTTATTTACATGGAATGTATGTTCAATTATCAAGACAGAAACTTTGATAATCTTAAAAAATTTTTTTTGCTCAGGTTATGGAAGGTTAATAATAAAAGCCTTCCATAAACTACTTCACCAATTTTAGGCTATTTTACATTCTAGCCCCTCGTTGACAACCATAGTTTTGTCTAAGCCCCTCCCCCACCCCTCTTAGGTAACATAGCCGTTGGCTCAACACGGATTTTACGTCTATTCTGCGTTTTTTCGCGTTTCTAAGCTTCGGAAATAAATCAAGAATAATTGAAGATATTAAAATATCAAACTTCGTAGTCCGACATGCTTTTTTATTTTATTTATTAAAGCAATTGTAACCCAGAGAGGGGGTTATTTTTCTGAAAAAAAATTATCATACATATGAATGGAAGTACAAGTAACTTACACAAATGATAAATTATATAGCTAGGTTACAGTCATCGAGAAACTTAAATAGCAACCGAGCAATTTTAGCGTCTAAATTACTTAATAATACTGTACTGGAAGATGGAAGGAACAAGTTTAGTGATTTGACACTTGCAATGAATTTAGATCTTTGGCCTTCGAACAGGGGACATTGCCATAGTATGTGATCAAAATATTGTACCTCGTAGTTATAATCGCAAACAGTGTCTCTGCATAGACCGATCTTGAAAAGAGAGGACTTCAGATTGTAATGACCAGATCTGCAGCGATTGATAGTGGTTATAACCTTGCGCGAAAGTTTAAATTTGGTGAACCACGGTTTGGCATTATTACTGTGATAGTGTTCAAAATAAAGTTTTCCCTTACTTGTTCCTTCCGCACAAAAAAAATGGAGAGTGTTGTTGCGAGCAGCGCTTTTCAGATACATCTTAAGATCAGTAAAAGGTACTCGCAGTTCAGAATTAGCAGCAATAGCGCTTGCAGTTTCTGCTAGGTTGTCAGCTTTGTCATTGCCGAGAATTCCTGAGTGCGCTAGGATCCAGATGAGTTGAATACTACTATTGTTTGAAGTCAGATTCTGAAAATAGTGAATGTTTTGCCTAATTTTAAGAATAAAAGGATTAGTTTTGATACTAAGACTGATGTTTTTAAGGGATAACAGCGCACTCAGAGAATCGGTGAAAATTATTGCATTTTGATTAGGGTACTTGATAGTTAGCTTGACTGCTTCGTTGATAGCAAGACATTCAGCAGTAAAGATAGATGCAGAACTGTGAAGACTATTGATAACTGTAGTTGAATGGTAATCGCAAACAGTCGCGGTGCCCACCGAAATTCCATCGGGAATCTTACTGCCGTCCGTAAAAATCGCATAAGCATTATTAGCGATGAGACGGTTGAGAGTAAGAGTTTTGGGATTATCTGATTTATGGAGCATACGACCGAAATCAGTATCAATATCGATAGTATTAAAAAGAGTCTCAAGACTATACTGGTAAATGCCATATCTACTGCTGGTTTGCACTACTTCGTTATTAAAATTGGAGTTTTTAATGCAGCTGATAAGTAGACGTTTGCTATTCTTAAGCTTATTAAAATTGTTATGAGTTTTATTGAAAATCTTTAAGATATTTTTATGTGCAATGAGGCCGGCATTAGACATTACTTTGTTGATATAGTTTTTACACAAGAAAATGACACGTTCTTCAATGAGAGGAAGCTTGGATTCTGACAATAGAATATTAGTGGGCGTACTGTTTCAATAACCGAGCGCTAGTCTAATAATAGACGCATATTGCATTTTTTCAAGAGCCCTAGATTTTTCGAGTGTGTTCGGATAGTAAACAAAGCAACCATATTCTAGGATCGAGCGAACATAGCTTTTGTAAAGTATGAGTAACGTGCCCGGGCTTGAGCCCCACTTAACACCACGCAAGTATTTTAAAATATTGTTCGCCCTATGAGTCTTTTTAATAATAGCACTAGTATGTTGTTTGAAGGTGAGCTGATAATCAAAAAGAATCCCGAGAAAACATGCAGTTTCACTATAGTAAACAACACGGTTTTTGACTTGGATAGACGACTAAACCGGTTTTGTTCCAGTTTTATTAAAGTGCATGAAAACGGTTTTTGAAGGAGCTATATCTAAAACAATCGTCTGGAGGTTATCAGAAATAATATTAATTGATTTTTCGAAAAGATTTTTACAAGAGGAAAGTGGACGACGCTTGCAGTAAAACGCAATGTCGTCCGCGAATTTAGCTATTTTGACAGATTTAGGTAGCTGATTACAAATGGAGGCTATGTATATACAGAACAATAACGGGCTCAAAACCCCTCCTTGAGGAACACCCTTGCTAACAGTTCTGCTTTTATTTTCGAGCACTTGTGAGTGAATCACTCTTTCCCGTGTAAGGTGTTGAATGAATTTAATGAAAATGAGAGGACAGCCAATTTTGGCTAGCTTTACAAGGAGTATTTCTACGTTCACGTTATCAAAGGCGGCCTCGATGTCTAGAAAGGCAGCAAGAACATCCTTTTTTTCGAAGAAAGCCTCTTCTATGTCTAGAGTTAAACCAATTAGATTGTCAATGGTGGATTGACCTTTCCTAAATCCGGTTTGAAAATCAGGGAGAATATTATTAGTTTCCACCCACAATTGCAATTTATTTTTCAACATAGTTTCGAAGACCTTGCAAAGACACGAAGTAAGAGCAATTGGCCTGAAACCTTTAACGTTAGGTTTATTAATAAAATGAATATGCGATTGTTTCCACTCAGCAGGAAAAGAGCCAGACTGATATAAGGCATTAAATATGTCGACTAAGATGAGTTTGTACTTAAGTGGTAGTCGTTGAATAGCTTCATAGTCAAGCCCGTCGACACCGCAAGAGGACCTGGAGCTTTTACTGCTGAGGGCAACATTAAATTCCGCAAAATTAAACAAAGATTCGAGAAGAGGGTTAGGTTGACAATTGGGTAAAATCAATGGATTATTTTGACACCAGTTCGGACTGATGCGATCGAGAGTGTCATTAATAGAGCCAGAGTTCCATACGTATTTTTGATTAATGTTCAAGTTCAGTGATTTAGCAAAGGTGCGAAAATTGACTCTTTTTTTAAGTTTAAAAGTTCTGCGAGCTATTGCAGCTGCTTTTTTATATTGTATAAAACCAGATTGGTTTTTATAAAGACGCCACTTTTTTAAAGCTGCCTTTCTAAGTCTTTTAACCTTATCGCATTCCGAATCCCACCAGGGAACTGGATTTCTGTGGACGTTATTGTTCAGAATTTTTTTAACTGGAGTATTGGACCGAATGGCATTTTTAATAATATCAGTGAAAATAGTATATTTTTCGCAAGAACTGGAAGATTCGTAGTCAGCAGTTAATAACTTGTCATAACTTTCATCTAGATTTAAAGCTACTTTTTGCCAGTCGGTGCAAGTGGATTTAATACTAAAAGATTTTTTACGGTAGATGCTTTTGTTGACATTAATGTCAATGAAAATGGGGAAGTGATCAGAGCCCCAAGTTTCATCATTAACAAGAACATTAATTTTATCAGAAATGTTATTGGAGGAAAAAACGAGGTCGAGGTTAGAAAAATAATTAGAGTTATTACGAAAGTACGTGAACGAATCATAATTATGTAAAAAGGTATCAGAAGCAGAGTGAGCCGAGTGAAGTTTTTCGCCGTTCCGATCAGAGGCTTTACAGTTCCACGCAACATGGTGTGCATTGGAATCACCCATAATGATGGTGTTACTATTATTAGGCATGTTATCGAAGACTGAGTTCCAATCTAATTGAGAATGTTCTAAACCTGGGGCTCTGTAGTAAGCATGAAAAACAGTATTGGGAGTGACGTTGATAAGCTTGAAACCTAGAACTTCAAACGCAGGATTAGGAGAGCATAAATTATTTATCTGTATATACGCAAGATTGTTTTTAATGAAAGCGATGATGTCCCCACCTTTTTTATGCAGACGGTCTTTGCAAAGAGTTTTGAATCCAGGGAAGTGTAGGCTACGATTTTGATCTTCATCGGAGTTCAGCCACGATTCAACACACACCAATAAACTCACGCCAATAAAACACCAATAAAACACGCTCCAATAAACCCGTCGCAACGAAAATGCAGAGAAAGCTAAGGGAACGTACTTAAATTACGTAACAGCTTGAGGGGGAGGGGATAAGGCACTCTGTGTAAATTTGTTACGGGTCCATTTTTAAAAGGGGGGAGGGGGTCTGGAGACGGAATATAACCCGTTACGTAATTTAAGTACGGCCCCTAACACTGAGCGTCGCTGCTATTGTACTTACGTCTTCGATTATTAAACAAAATATAAAAATTTTCTCGAAAAACTGGCTCTGCTTGCTCCGAGATATTACTATGTAGATGAGGTATGCAAAAAATTAAACAAAAATATTTAATTTAAATATTTAAGCGATTTTTCATTCTGATAAAGGGCCCAAAGCGAAGCTGAAGTGAAACTAAGATGTGGCTTAGAGAAAAATCTAAATTTAGAGTCCAGACCACCCTCTGAGCTCCATAACGCGCAACACTGCCTATAAGGCAACCCCTCGCTACATAACGTCAAACCAATAGTCCAATATACCCAAACAAAATATGCCCCTTTCACGTAGAATGCAACTACAGTGCAATCAGTGCAAAAGACGTGGACGCACCAAAGCCCAGTGCTTTGCAAAATCTAATAAGGGTCAAAATTTTCAATTAGGTTCGAATATCAGAAGACCGCACCAGCAACGGATTCATCTAACACTGGAGGAATATTGCGAAGGTCAGGAACATGTACACAAAAATTTAGCGATTCCCCAGACCGAATATCTTACGTTTCCGGATGACTTCAATTAGTTTTACGACGGAATTATGGGACTTTGTTTTCATTTATTTCAAAAATACAACTACAATCACTTGAATGCTACATTAGAACATGACGGCAAATCACACGATCTGAGCAACGACGGGATTTCAATCCCGCTGAAGCAGATTAAATTAATCAAATTTTCTGTAAAAAAGATCACAAGGACATGTGGGATTTCCAGTTAATCCATATATCCCTGATTCATTTCTTCGAATAGAAAACTATGAAATAACGGTACTTATTTCCAACGTTTCTCCTAAAGCAAAGATAATAATCAGCACACAGGAATTCCAATACAAGTTCCTTGAAATCAAGCCTGAAGAAGAGCAAATCTATTATATCTCCGGAAAAGAATTTGTTTCACGAATTAAAATTTAACAGAAAATTCAAGAACAGTAATATTGAATCCGAACTCCGCGAAACCGTTGCTAAAGTTGTTCAGTCTTATCATGACATTTTTGCACTGCTAGGCGACCCTCTTCCGAGTAGCAATTTAACTGCCCACCGCATTTTCCTGAAAACAGACAAAATCATTAACAATAAATTTTGTCGGCCGCCTGAGTATCACAAAAAGAAGATTGAAACCCAAGTAGCTTATATGCTAACAAAGAAAATAAGCAGACCCTCCGAGTCACCATATAACTCAACGTTATGGGTAGTACCCAAAAAGATAGACGTCTCGTTAAAGCGAAAATGGCGAATTGTTTTAGACTTTCGCAAAATTAATGAAATCACTGACCAGGACACTTATCCGCTCCCTATAATTGATGATATTTTTGACATGGGACAGCATGGAATTATAAATTATGGATTATATTAAAAGGTGTCATACATTCCAAATTTAAAAATTACAACAAGTTAGACTAAGGACTGAAGCGATCAGCCCCGATATGCCAACAAATCCCAACGATAAAATCGTGATGGATATTTTTGGACCCCTATCCATCATATTTTGAAAAAATGAGTACATTCTGTCGGTTCAAGATATGCTAACAAGATTTTTAATTCCGTTAAAAGCACATTCCTAAAGCACATCTTAACAGACCAGGGAGAAAATTTTGTCTTAGAATTAATTCAAAATTTCAATAATCTATTTAGAATCAAACACGTCGAAACCACAAAATTTCTCCTCCAAAGCAATGGATCGTTGAAAATAGCACACGCCACAGTTAAAGACTTGATATGGACTGCCATGGCTGATAATCACATCGAATAGGATGACACTCTAAAGTTCATTTACATGGCCCATAACACGATGACCCATGAAGGGACTGGATTTTCACCCTTTCACCTAACATTTGGAAGAAAGGCCAACTCACCCTTACTACTGGATACGACTCCAAGCCTCAAATACCCTGAATTAGTAAGACTTTGGAAAGAACGGCATGAAAAATACATACGGCGGGCTCGCGAAAGAATTGCAAAATCGAAAGTAAAATACAAACGGTTCCAAGATACAAAAATTGTCATCCCTCAGAAAGGTTTTGAGATTGGTGATTCAGTATTACTCGAGAACAATAAAACGGAGATGCTATTAGCAGATTGGAAAGGACCTGCCACTATTATAGGCATCGAAACCAATAATAATTACGTGATCCTCATCAACAACGAACGACAACGAATCTATACGAATAAATTAAAACCGTACTATCACTAGTTTGAGATAACATGAGGACCGTATTTCTAGCCATAATAATCTTCGGAATCCGGGCTGATGTCCAAATTAAGGATCTTGAAGACACCACGATTTTTGCCGAAAACCTTGGCACAACCAATCTACCATAAGACTTGAAAACTGATCCTGGGAATAGACACGTATGACTTCGAAAATCGGGTTTCACAAATATGCGAAATCTTCTCTCATGCTTCAAAGCTATGTGACCAATGCCCTGCATAGTTCGAATTAAACCTCTTGAAAAATCGTTCAATCCGCTGAGAAAACTTCAAATTTTCATTGTATCAAATACTAAGAGCATTTCGTACTCGCAGAGAATTATTGAACGCAATCGGGCCAATTTCCAAAGCTCTTATCAGTACTCTTGATAACTATGACTTAGAACTCATTAATCAAGAATTTGACAAGATGTTTTAAGATAATAAAGTAATGGCCGAAACAGTCAGAAATCAAACGCGAATATAGGTAGCCCTCGGACTGATAACTTTGTACGGATTGTACAAAACAGGCTTCTTCAGTCTTTGTAAGGCGAATCATACACGAAAATGTATGTATTAGATTATTTTGCGTTGATACGTCGGTGGACACGACACCTACCGTTCATTACCCAACGGTTGTGATGGCACTGTCACTAAATTTACATCATCATTTAATATATGAGTTACATACATTTAAATAGACTCTAACTCTAGATTACTTGACGATAACAACGGAAAAATTTTTCCCAAAGGTGTGTGAAGACCTCTACTCCAGTGTCCAAATTGTTGGACCCTAAACTTATGTACCTGTCCTTGCGACATGGTTTTACTCTTCTCCGCAGGCTTAGCTCTACGCTAGACGTGTATTTTCTACGGATTTGTACAACTGTGAAACTCAATAAATAAAGTTGCGATATCTACGGATAACGCCACAAAATATTAAGGCGGGCTTTCTAGTTAATTAGACCCGTCACAATACGTTTTATATTTTTTGATTGTAAACATGATTTGAAGTCTGACTACAAGATAAAAATGTGAACAGCACTGAATTGTTTCGAATTTGCAGGCGAAAATACTTCTCAAAAAAATATCTTCGAGAAAATTTAGCAAGATGCACGAAATATTAAATTATTGACTTCACTGAATTTTGTTATCAAGCTGAAAATATATAATTTATTCATTATTTTTCTATAACGACATGACTTGGTTATACGATATCCAAGGTATATATTACAGTTTACATTTTGTACACGCCTCAATAATTCTTAACGTATTGTTTCTTAAATTTTCGATTAGTACTTTTTATTTACGTAGAGGATCTTTTTTACTTTCCTAGTTGAAGACAGTAATAATTTATAAAACTAGATTCTCATTCTAGGTATTGATCTAAACAAACATAAAATCATTTATTGAAGATAGAATGTGTATTTGGCGATATTTAAGTATTTATGATAGGAACATTCTCTATCCAAAAGTTCATACGGTCCGTGTAGAATTTATTAGACATTGTAATAGTTGGATCTTTATTATTGTCAATATCACCAATTTGAAGATGATCCGCGTTTTGTGTAGTATATGGCAACCAGATATTAGAATTATTTAATAAGCTTGATGTTGGTTTTCTAAAATTGTAAAATAAAACATCATAGAATATGATGATCAGTAGAAATGCGTATACTCATTGTAAAAAATTTATTTTGTGAACTTCCAATATAGTGATGGAAGTTTATTGCAACTTCAGAATGAATTTTCTATTGCATTGTGTTGCACATAAAATTAAAAATATTTTTAACAGTGCTTTTCAGGAAATAATAAAGAATCAAAAATAATAATTTACTATGCACTTACCCATCTGTAGCAAACGATGTCCACATATCCACCATTTTTCTACTCACTGATATTTGTGTATCAGTCAAATTTAAATCTGATATTGTAGTGGAAAAAATTGATAAATCAAAAAGGTACATTAGTTCATCAGCGTGACCAACACCGAGGGTATTGTTTGCAAGATTGGAATAAATACTGAGTGGGCCCCGATATCCAAAATGATAAAAATAGTTTGGACTTTTAATTTTTGGTGTTACCATTTCCAACATTGTCAGTTGAGGATGAAAGAAAAAACCATCACTCATAAATCTTAGGAGACTTTCCACAAACTGAGAAGAAAATTTTGTTTACAATTAGGAATCTTCATTCACAAAAATTTTCAAAATGTTATACAGATTTGCAGATATTATGATAATAATTGATTACTTACCGAAGTTTTGCTGACGGAGTTGAGGGAATTCTTAAAATAGAAACGCTTCACAGCTGATTTAAATTTTCTCAAGTTCAAATATTCATCATAGTAAGCACCGATGAAATCGATAATTGAATCTAGGTTCACCCTGTAAAGACTGTAAATTTCATCAATGGAATTTCTACCTGAAATCAAAAATATCGAGTATTCATTTTTGTTGTCTTAATTGCGGGGAAACGGGGTAGAAAGTGATAACAAGGAAAAGAAATTTTAGAACTGGAATGAAGAAGAAAATACAGCAAAGATAAAACGTCAACAAAAATACGTCCTGGATTTGTATCTGAAACTGTTATATCCCATATTCTCCAAATCGATGGGTGTAAATACTAAATAAGACTATGTCATAATTTGGGTTTGACATTAAAAAGACGTAGACGTTCATTTTTTACATGTTCTGAGCAATGTAAAAAATGAACGTCTACGTCTTTTCAATATCAGAACCAAATGATGGCATAGTCTTAATTGCACCCGTCAAAGTATATAATTAAACTCAATTTTATTCCACGTTTTTCAATTCTTATACGAGTTTGATGAATGATTTTTATCGTGTTTTATCTAATTTGAACTGGCCATGTTTTATTACACACGCCTGTCAGACTTTATTGCTATTTATCATATTTTATGATGCACCCTCTATGAAAAAATCTATCCACTTTTATACAATTCTACACTTTTTCTCTTTCTCATAACTCTATAGATTTATATATCCTGTTTAACCATGTTTGATTTTTAACTCCTTTTATCCTATTTATCATTCCCTAAATCTAAACTTTTCTATCTTTGTTTGTATTGTTTTTAAAAGAAAGCTTTTTACAAAGAAACATGAAATTTGGGTGTAGCGTTTCATATGAGTGCCATAAGGTATAGATAGTATATATTAAAAATAATAGATAAGTTCAGACAAGCATAAAATTAAATCGGTTTAGAATAGAGTGGGACATAAATAAATAAATAAATAGATCAAAAAACTAAGTGGAATCAAATATATTGTAACAGTATTATTTTGTAACGTGAGATCCATTTTAGCTTCACTAAATATCATTGAGTTCAATAATCGTAGCATTTGGCCAATTTTAAATAAGGAACGTTATTTAAATATTATTGTTGCGAATTTTGTTCAATTTGCATTTACTCTGTCCTGTTCAGTAAATATAATTAATGTTGTCGCCACTTTCATAAATTACAAAAAACAATATACATTGGTTCCAATACTTCTAGGACATTAAAACTAGCCCTAAATATGTTATTATTAAATCTTATTACCAAAGAGACTCGACCCTTCTTGGTTTCATCATTGTGAACGCTTCACGGCTAATGCAACGAAAATAAGTAGGCTTGATAGAGCGAGTGGTAGCTTAGAGATATTTGTATATCGGAAACGCTATGCTTGCGTAGCCCTTAATATATTCCCTGAATGGATCTTCATAAAGTGCGCAATTTCCTCATCACGGTTTATATTCGGCTTGATATATTTGAGGCTGGGGCTGGACAGAGAGTCGATTTGCTAATGTCTGTATTCAGGAATTGCACGGCGAGAGGACTTATATCCTTCTATTCCTATAATTCTGGGCGGGGATTTTAACATGCGCATTGTTAATCTAAGCCAGGTACCTTTTGAGGTCTTCCCAGAGGGGGTATCGTTATTTGTGATACAAGTGCGCAAAATAGGCGATTTCCGACGAGTGTGAAACTCGCAACATCAGCCGAAGGTTAGCGCACGAGCGAAGCGAGTGTGAAAACGTAGACGAGGGTGCAGAGCTGATGCTAAATACTGCAATTACACGAGTAGCAATTGCCTGTGTGCAGGTGTATCAAACGCTATGTTTTGCAAGAACCCTCCGAGAAAAATATTTAGCACTTTTTCACACTTTATCACCAAATTTTTGTGTATATATTTTTTTTATTTGAAGAATAATTTTATTTTTTCGGTTTGCAAAATTACTTATCTCTAAAACGCGCATGCGCAATTATTATTCTCGCACAGTCTGCTGGATTGAACCAGTTCGCATATTTTTTTAGAGGCATAGAAGTCCTCACTTTTGAGGTGGCTTTTTGGGGAAAACACATTTGCGGATAGATCCATGTTGGATCGTGGAGTGTTGAGAAGGGGTCTTGCTTTGGTTGAATGTTTAAAAGTGCAGGGCTTTGCTTTTCTTAACGGCAGATTCGATAGTCATCGTCCGGCAAGCTACATCGCCTCTTCGGGAGTGATAGTACTACTGATCTCGTGGCTTGAACTCTCACTTCCATCAGTTTAATTAAGGCCTTTAAAATTATTCCTTTTGCTACTTGCTCAGACTAATTAATGCCAATTGTTTCTTATACATAAAATACAACTTAATACTAATAATGAGATGTTTATATGAATTTTTTAAACAATTCATTATTATTATATCTGTTATATTTCAGGAAAAATTATTTACAAAAAAGAAAGAGATTGTTCAAGATATGATTCTCTCTAATGTTTATTTATTATTTGTTTATAACTAAAAAGGCAAAGCAAAGTTAAACATTTCAGAAAAAACTGCAACTTTCTAACACTTATCTAAAACTTTTTACTTTCTACCATTAAGCAAAGAGAATGTTAATAAAAATCGTAATAAATTGTTCAAACAATCATTTTCATTAATGTCGATCAATTATTACTTCACTCTAATTGAAGAGTAGACAAAACGTTAAAAATTTCAGAAGGAAACTGCAACCACCTATTAATGATATAGAAGAACATAGCTATAAACAATAATATGTTTTAACAATGATTTTTTCTAAATTGAATTAAATATTAACTTAATCCAAATGAAAAGTGGATAAAAACTTGAAAATTTCAGAAAAACCGCAATTTCTAGCATTATTCAAAGAGAATATTATTAACAATAATAAATTGTTTAAACAATTATGTTTGCTGAAATTAATGACCTATTACGTTACTCTAATTGAAAAATGTTTTAGGAACAATTTGGCAAACCCCATTTTTTCACTTATGGGGTTTTTTGGGACTCTATAAAACAGACTTATGGTGGTGATATTTGAAAGGTAATATTTCATTCATATTATATGACTAATTGTGAACAGAAATGTCGAGTTTCAACTCAATTAAGCTAAAATTGACGATTCTGAATCAAATTTACAAAAACGTATTTTTTTCTCATGCGAAATACGTGTTGAAGCTCATGGGGCTTGAGCCACGTCTAAATAATATTTTTTTCTGAAAACGAAGAAAATGTATTTATTTTTGTGTGGATCTTCCGGATACAGGAGTGGATTGCCTTGAAAGTTATGACTATAATATTAACGCGGATCCTCATGGACAGATCAGTGGCGTAGATGAAACTGTGTTAGTATTTTCCGGAATTTCAGGCAGGTTTTAGAGCCATCAGAGGTTGTATGGATCATATCTCTGTTTTGAGCTCTATCATACAGATTCATTTTTCCAATCCTAGTCGTAAGGTCTTCATCTGTTTTATCGATTTCAAAAGAGCTTTTCTCTCAGTCAGCTATGATCTGCTCTAGCGCAAATTATTGAGGCTAGGTTTCAGCACAAAATTTATTAGGGTAATGGAGAGCTTCTATGATGCAGTTAGGATGTCTATTCGCACACTGGAGGGCATCACGTCCGAAGTTGACATGGCATGCGAGGTCTTTCAGGATGAGCTTTTTAGCCAGACTTTCTTCATCCTAACAATCGGGGATTTGGAAAGATTCTTTCTGACTCGTGGCGCAAGGGGAATTCCAATTGATCACCTGATCGAGGTTATTCTTTTGGCATATGTTGATGATATAGTTGTAATTGCTGACTATCGGATTGATCTCCAGACAAAACTTAATACTATTGCCGAATATTCTAGTTTGAATTATTTGGAATTACATAAAATACATCTAAGCCCAAGACCATAGGTTTTTATAGAGGTACACCACCGTTGATACTGAATTTTGCGTTTTATGGCACTCAATGGTTTGGTAATATACCTACATGGGCAAGCTTTTTGGAAGTTCGGGTACCTTCTCTTTGACCTCCACGAAAAGGAGAAAAGTCGGAATCTTGGTGCTCTAAACTAATCCTATTTCAGAGCCTTATCTCAAGCGTCTTTTTTTATGCCATAGGGATCTGGGATTTGAGATATTATGAGGAGATAGAGGTAATTCACACTACTTTCTTCAAGAGAGTTTTGGGCTTGCCTTCACACACTTTAGGTTACGCGTTCAGACTGAAACTAGGCCATGTTCCACTAGCATCTAACATATTGAAGATGGCCTTACATTTGCTGAAGAAAGATTCAGGTATGGGTGAAAAGAGGCATCTTAAAGTTTTTTCAAATCGTCTACAGGTCCTTTCGGACTATGGCAAGGCAGTTCCCAAGTTTAATTGGGTCCTGCAGCGAAAATGGAGGGTCTATGGCCTGGATCAGACCTGGCAGGTTTACAGAACAAGGATTTAATCATATCAAAAATTGAGGCCTTTATTGGGGATGCGGACCTGTACAGGTTGAGTCAGATATCCTCTTTTCAGGTGCTCCCTCACATATGGATCGATCCTATGGGAATTGGTCAGACATCTTGCCCAGGTGCACCTCATAGGAGACGTGAGGAATAGATTCTCATTGGGGGATCTTTTCTTCGGTTACACTAAGGGTAATTCTGCACAATCTGCAACCTGAGAGTGAAAGAGAATCTGTTTCATTTGTTAGAAGAATGCTTCATGTACAGGGACATCAGAAAGGATTGTTTCGATTCCACGGTAACTCTTACAGCCTATGGTCCGTTCTGGATTGCGCTCCAGAATTTTCTCGTGAAACGAAGTCTTCATAATAAAATAAAGTTCAAAGTCGTCACTATGAAAAATCAACATAAATCTATTTTGAAACTAACCATAAGAATGTCACAATGTATTCTCCTTCTTTTTCAAAAATCAAATGCCAACATTTGCTCGTAAAACGAGGTATTGACAATCAACTAAAGTTCATAGTCTTCCCGAGTTTTGCAGTAGCTTATTTTCTTAAATAAAAGATCATTTTCAAATTTTATTTAATGTTAACACTTTTTAAAATACTTTCTACTTTCCACACAAATACTGAGATGTGCAACCCTGCACGTTCAGCTCTCCACAATTATATAGAGTGCAAAGACGTTACAGTTAAGTGCACACCTATTTAATAATTAATTTTAATTTTTCAAAAAACTCACGTTTACTATCCAGATTCTGAAGTGAATCTAGATAGTTTCTTGTAATTGTGCTTGGAACGTTGAAGGAGAATCCTCAAAGAGTGGCACGTCTAGCCTCGTACAGCCTCTAGGTATAAGTGAAGCGGTCACGCTGTGGGAACAGAAAATCTACCTGCATCGGACCGGACCACTTATTAAGTGTCGGCGCGGGCAATTATCGATTGTGTGATCGTATAAATTCATGTGTCATCTTTCCACTCCACTTACTTTTCTAGTTTGAAATTTCTTCTTTAGTTACAGGCGTATCTATTTAAAATTTTTGCCATCCCTTTACATTTTAAAATATTAAATTCGAGACCTTGACTTATTTCTGAATTATGAGAATAGATCTGACCGTCTTAATATCTACTCGGAAGAGAAGCAGCATGATATGGATACAATCATATAGTTTTAGAATATAGTATGACGTAAGTGTATTTAATAATATATTTAGGATCAAATCGTGTAAATTAAAATCGTAGTAAATTAGAACATAAACATAAAAAATAATAGAACAATCACTAATAGAAGACTTCCCTCGAATTTTTGGAATCGAAAATTACAATTATCTTATTTTTCAAAATCACAATTATCATAATGAATATAAGAAGGGGACAGAAAGTTGTGTACTTCAACCAGAAATTCTAAACTTTAACTTCAATTTTTATTATTACTCACCAATAGCAATTATAAACCCTTCACCAGTTACGACACCACTCATAAAAGGCATATCCATCCTCTGATTATTTGCCATCAAATTTATTGGACTCTCCGTTAAAAATGAATCTTTAGAATCAGACTCGTCCGTAGGTGTCCAAGTAAATGTTAAGAGACGTGAAGTTGTGCTGAATATAGAAATAGTTTTTAATAAAATTTCCGGACTTCTTTTTCGCATACAATTTAAAAGGCCTTCGGAAGTAATCCAGGGACACCGAACTAATGGAGATATAGCCCCTGTGTATCCAATAAAGTTGCTTCTTCTTTGGTATGCCCAAGGGTATAAATTTGAACCACTTTGGAACAAATACTTTTGAAATAGACCTGTGAATGCATCGTGTAAACAAATAAAACTTTTTTTATAACTATTTGCAAATTATCAGACATTAATATTTTTGTACAATCAACCACAGGATTATTCAAACGTTTTCAGTTTCATCTATCTCAAGTCTGTCTGATTGCTGTAGTTGATGAACAGAAAATTAAAATTATTCAATTTTTATCAAACAGTATTTTAAATCTAATAAATGAAAATACTACAGACGTACCAGTACTTGCTTTAGAAATTGCATGAAGAGCTACACTAGCACCTCCAACGCTATGCCCAAATAAAGTCACCCGACTTGAATTACCTCCAAAAGGGTTTATATTGTCTTTGACCCATTTTAATGCCAGAACCTGGTCCTTCATTCCAAAATTTCCAGGAGCGGCAGAATCTCCGGTGCTAAAGAATCCAAATATTCCCAATCGATAATTGATGGTAACTAAAATTATGTCCTTGTCTAAAAGGTATGTAGCACCATAGGAATTGCCGCTACCCCAAGTGAAACCACCCCCATGGAGCCATACCATAACTGGTAGCAAAGTATTGTTCGTCTGAAAAATGTATCATTATAGGGAATTATGATTCATATGATTAGATGTGTGCACTGAACATGAAATCTCTTACCGATGATGATTTGAATTCAAGAAGTGGTGTATAAACATTTAAGTACAGACAATCTTCAGCTCCTGCTGTCTTATTATTTTCGTCGATTTGAATACATATGCTTCTAAAAAAATGTGCTGCTCGAATTCCTGTCCACTTAGGTGCTGCTACAGGACTCGCGAATCTAAATTTAGATTCAAATCTTTCTATTTATAAGAAGATAAATTTTTCAAGCATCGATTTATTATCTCATAATGTTAATAACAGTCAGGCAGATGTTTGCCGATTTCAAGAGTTTTCAATTTCAAACTTCGTTCATGATTTCGAGAAACAGATGTTTAATTGTATTGTGGGTTTTGCCCAGCTCGCTGCCTCTCTGCAACTTCCTTTACCCCCGGCTAGAGCCTTGCTGATCCGCAAGCCTCTAGTCTGTTTTTATGTCAATAATTTCAGGACGACTCTATTTGTCTAAAAACTACATCATCAACCACGCCACTAGTTTCTCTGATGGGCTAAAGCCTCAATAATCGCTCGCGCACCACTAATGTATTATTTCCACTTGCACTATTTACTATTCTGAATAAATACGAATTTTATTTTCATCGATTTACCGATTTATTTAAGAGATCCTTGTTCCTGAACGTTTCAAGGAGTGATCACTAATGCAAGCTAACGTCCCAGGTGAAAAAGTTATATATAGTTTGTATACATATAGTGGACAGAACACTGATATTTTTTATTTTTTTTATACAGAAAAATTTATAAAACACTGTTAACTATATATAAACTATATATATAACTTTTTCGCCTGGGGTAGAAGCTTGCCCTGTGTCGTGATCCGCAACGCAAAAAAACCCATGCCTTAAAATTGATAATTTTAAATTGCCTAATAAAATATTGTGTATTTTGCTTTAAATGGCGTAAAAAGGAAGAAAGTTTAATTTAAAAAGTTTCAAATTGAGAAAATTTCAAAATAAAAATTTAATATTGCACTATTAAAAGCATCCATGATTTTAATCATTTAATATCGAAGTTTTTAAATTCAGACAATTGAAACTGTAAAGTTGCAGAGAATGTCTTAAACGAAAAAAAAAAATTCATCCTTTCTGAAAATTTAACCATTTTTCAAAAAGTTGGTCAAGAAGGGACAGTAAGAAAAAAATCAGTTGCAAAAAACATTTTCTAAATTAATGCTTTTTGTAAGTTTAAAGTTTTTTCAGTCAAAATAATGTTTTTTATTTGAAATTACATCATCAGTAATACTATTTTGATTTCTTAAATCATAGAAAAACTATTTTTTTCAAAGATCTAATTTTTGGTTGACGAAAACTAGATAGGTCTTATTTCATATGGTTCTAATACCTTCTATCATAAATGATGAGAATATTAAAATCTGCCCGCTGCGCGGGTAATTCTCATTGCGTGCATGGATTTGAACTTCGCGCTTCACGATATGTAAATGTCATTGGTGAAAACTGCGCTGACGTAGGGACTCCAGATATCCATCGCGCAGGCGTACATGTCGTCTATAACTCCTGCGCAATCGCTCTGGTATAAGTCCTCCACATATCCACTGCACAGTTTTATTTATCACAGATGACCAATGATGTGGTTGTCAGAGTATTTGCAATAACCTGATTGGTCAAAACTATTCCACTATTCTACTTATCTACCATACTATGTCCTCCATGGGACTGCGCCCTCAGCTGATTGCTAGATTTGCAAGTAATGTGTTTGGGTTTTGCGAAATAGGGCGCAGTCCCATGGAGGTAGATTAGTAGAATAGTGGAACGGCTTTGACCAATGAGGTGCCTGCACAAGCTCTAGAAGTCACCTCATTCGTCAAAACTGGTCGAATATTCTACTAATCTACCTCCATGGGACTGCGCCCTTAGACTTTTACGATTGTTTTGGTCACAATAGCTAAGTTTTGAAAACTTAAAAAATTGTTAATGAAATGTAAGGATCACAGAAAACATCAATAATGTTATTATTTCATTTCTGCATTCTGGCTACTTTAATGCGACTTTATTTTTTTAGTAATTTAATATTGAATTTAAGTGGAAGGTATGCTTTATATCGAATATACATTCAATTATCTGATATTTCAGTAAATACGTGCGTACTTAAAGAAACATTGATCTGATGTTCTTCGAAAAAAATTCCAGAATAATATGGAGTTCAATGTTTTTATTGCTGAAATATAACAAAAATACATTTTTCCGAGTTCCTTCATTCTTGGCTTTATTATAAAAAGAAAATGTTTGCCTTTATGTTACCAAAAGTACAAGCTGAAACCAAGAAATAAACAAATGCGAAAATCAACTAGTAATTGCATAAATTTAAAAAAAAGGCTTAAAAATCAGAAGATAGTGCATTTTACAACTGGGAAAATTAGTTTAATTTAAAAAAAACTAATAACGTAAAAGTCTAAAAATACTTTTAAAAAGAAGCAAAAAAATTCGGAGAAAGCTTACCATTTTGGAATTTATCAATATTTTCAAAAACATTAAAGTGTGTTTACTGTATTGAATAGAAATTTAATTAAAAAACATTAATGTTAGAATCATTGAACTATATATTATTTTAATTGTTTCTTTGAAGAAAAATTGTTAAGCCACCGATCACGAAATACGTATCATCATTCAAGAAGCATAATTATATTCTGAATTATCATAATTCAGGGTGGCCGCTGGACCGGGAAACCGGGAAATGACCGGGATTTTTTGAGACCGGGAAATGACAGTGAATTTATTTCTTGGCCGGGATTTTTCCAAGTTTTTAGAAGAAAAATCTATCCAATCACTTGAAATATCATAAGTTTCATATCACAAGATGTATAATGCAATTTAAAATAAGTTTGATTTCAAGTTTTTTTTAATGCTAAGTTAAATTGTTAACTTTTTCAATTATGAAATCATTCAGTTTACAACGTGTAATTCTACAATCTTGTACCATCAAAATTTTCCATTTTAGATTTTCATTTTTAAGGGTACATTTTCAATTAAAAGAATTTTAAAATGCATTTTCTTAATTAATGATTTTAAAAATTGTACTGTAGTTCGTGTATTCGAAATTGAACAATAATTTATTGATTTTATAGGGCGATTCTGAATCTGTTAAAATTAAACAATGTACAGATTTTTACGTTAAAAAATGAACTGTTTCAATTCCAAAGCCTTAGTAGTTACTAATCAAATGTAAACTTCCAAATCAAACTTTATAAACTATCTGTTGTTTCAGTCTAAAATATACCATTTTTAACGAATTCAATTTGAAAATTTTTAACCAAGAAAAAGAACAATTTTTTAATAGTCAGAAATGTTTGACTGTTCATTAGAAATGAACAATTGAAAATTAAATATTCACAACTAAATAATTTTAAACTGAATTGTTTGAAACAGAAAGCCTTGAATCGTTAAAATTTCGGAGAGCTAAACTTAAACTTTGAACATTACAATATTAATTTTAATTGTTCTAATTCAAAAAAAAATTATATTTATAAGTGAAAATGTTGAATTTTGATGTGTAAATACAGATAAAAATGTATTCATTTAGAAAAAATTCAAGTACGTTGAGGAGATATGTAGAAGTTTTTAAATAAAATTTTGAAGCTTTTAAGGATTTTAAAAGGTTCTAAGATGATATAAAAATTGTATTAAGATTCCTGGAAAAATTTTTAATGACTTTTTTCAAAAAATTAATTTTAATAGAATATTTAAGAATATTTCAAAATAAAAGAAAAATTTGATGAATGAATAAAAATTAAACAGTTATAAATTAGGAAAAAATTGGTATAAGTTTAAAAGATATTTAGAAGTTTTGAACAAATTCAAAAATAATTTAAAACTTAAAAAGATGTTAGAAAATGTAAAACAAAATGTAGATTTTTGAAGATTTCAAACGAAAAATATAGAAGCTTTTCAAGCATTTTAAGAGGATACAAAATAATAAAAAAATTGATTAAAATTATTGATTAAAATTCAAAATGTTTCCAAAACTGTAAAAATAAGATTCTGGAAGATTTTGAGGCAATTTTTTTTATTTCGCAGGATTTATTAAAAGTTTTAGGAAAAAATCGAACAATTTAAAAAGATATTCAGAACTTTTGAAAATTTTTCAAAAATAATATAAAATTTGTAAAGATTCCAAAAAATGTAAAATAAGATGTACCTGGGGAAACTTAAAGTGATTTTTTAGTAACAAAATATAGTTTTAAGAGAATATTTCAAAACAAATATTTATGTATAAATAACAATTAAACAATTATTCACTTGCAACGACTTAAAATTAAAATAATTCAACTTCTAATTTAAAAAGCGTTCACTTTTAAAAAATTGTGAACTTTCATTTTTTAATGTTTATAACTTCAAATTGCCTAAAATGATATAATTTTGAATACATTTGTTGATTCATTCTTCAATTTAGGGCTTTGAAAGTAATATCGTGCATTTACAATTAATACAAATTTTGATTAGTTAAAACGATTACTTCAGACAAATAATTGTTAAAGAACAAGAAAAAATCTGCCACAGCCGAGATTTGAACCGGGAATATGAATATCGCAAAGAGTGGAAATAGACGCCCAAATTTTGCTATTTAAAAGTAATCTTTTTCTTGTTTATGCTCGACTTCGAAAATCTTATAAATATTTTATACTTGTTGATTAATGATTATACCATGACATACAAGACGCTGCTTGAAAATATAAAAACATAGTTTCTATTTGAACATTTTTTAATTATGTCAATAACAGTCATGATGCATATAATTACACAGTTTATAATAAAAATTCAAACCGAAGAAATAACTTTAAAATTATTACTAACCGCCCCCTTCAGAGTGGAGGGGGAAGGGGGCTTCGATCAGCACGTCGCCAGTTGTTGTCTGCCTGATGGTCTTGACCACGGACTAATAATAAGGAGACTGATCTCCGTAAATGCGTTCTGACTGTGTTAACGGCACCTTTATTGCCGAACCTAGACGTTTTCTAATCAGCACACTATGGCCATTCGGGCGGTGATGACAAGAACGACCAAAATTGAGGTTATATCAATGTTTTGCAACTTATGGCAAAAGTTTTTGCAAAGTTAAGTGTAAGTCAGAAAATAAAATAATCAAGTGGAAAAAATGATAATAAAAAATTTTATTTAAGATTACTAGGAGAATTTAATAGTATGTTGTGCATGGAGCGGGAGAAGTCGGCGATTCTAGATGAGTGTGAAGTTTGCCGCGAGAGTTCTGCAATCACACGAGTCGAATCGCCGTTTGCTACTAGGTTCACATAATACTTTGTCCGACACTCGCGATGGAAATGCGGCTGAGGAGTTCGTTGAGAGACGACGAAGTGGTCGATTTCTCAACTGATGACATCAAAGTGGTCGAAGTGAGTACTTTTCCCACTAGTGGGAAAAGTAAAATCACTTCGACGTATTCATGACGTGACGTCATCAGTTGAGGGATCGATAACTTCGTCGTCTCGAGACGAGCCTCCGAAGTCGCATTTCCATAGCGGGTGTTGGACAAAGTCAGAAAAAGTGATTATTCATTTTTAAAAAATTTGAAGAGAATATTTAAAAACATTTCAAACAAATTTTAGTGTATAAATAACAATTGAACAATTATAAATGTATAACGACTTAGAATTAAAGTAATTTCACTTTTAATTTTAACAGTGTTCAGTTAAATATTAATAATATTTACGGGAACGTAACCTCAGTTTTCAGTTGTCATTAAACACGGCGCTCACTCGCACACTTATCGCTGGAGGAAAGGACTCTTCTTCTTCTTCCTCTAATTCCTTAAGCGAACTTAAGGTTTGCATTGGCAACGTACTCTAGCATTGAAGCTTTGTACATACAGCCATGACCTGGTGATTTTACTGGATACTAGGCGATTGTAGTAAGCCCTTCGACACCATCTGGAACAGAGATAGGAAACCTCTCGACCCAAATGGGTGTCGAGCAGGGGAACGCACGGCTACACCGCGCCATGGAGGGGTGGCAGTCCCGATACCTAAAGAGTCTCGCTTCAACCTCCACTCCTCCCCAGCAGTCGCAGCCGTGTCACCCCTCGCGGACAGGTGGAACAGGCGGCAATTTCAAATTGAAAATTTAAATATTAATGTCGTATTGCTTCAGAAATTTAAAGATGTGTTTTACTGTATTGTATGAGGGATCGGCTAGAAATTGGTAACTACAAAACGGAGGAGGGCAGTTCAGTTGTTTAGATAGTGATTTAATAAAATTTCTACGGTTGGCTTCAAATCTAGGACAAGCCCAGAGAATGTGATCCAGGTCCTCCTCCAGGTTGGGATCACATGGGCAGCTAGGTGAATCGATGATGTTTTTTCGTGCAAGGCTAGCATTAAGTGAATAATGGTTGCTTCTCATGCGGCAGAGAGAAACTATCCATTCTCTTCGCGCATTGAAAGAAGCAAACCATGGTTTATTACGCTGTTTATAGTAACGTTGGGTATAAAATACCCCTTTATTTTCTCCAACAGTTAAGAAAAAAGAATGACAACTTTCATTGAGAGCTTTACGGGCAGTACAAAAGAAATCTGAATGTGGAAGTGGAATATTTAACAAAATGCCGTCCTTGGCAGCCGATTTGGCAGCCTCGTCTGCTTTCTCATTGCCCACGATACCCATATGACCCGGGATCCAAACCAGTGAGATTTGACGGTTTAATTTTTGAAGAGTGGATAAGCGGTTCCTGATGAGTAAAATAAGACCAGATATAATGGAGCTGGGGTTTGGAGCAGCTACACTTGTTATGGCACTCAGTGAGTCCGAGAAGATCACTGATTTAGGGATATTCTGTTTGAGGATGTAGTCGAGTGTGTATAGTATCGCGATAGCTTCAATTGAAAAGATTGATGCGTAAGTAGAAATTTTCCATGAACGTGATAAGTTAACTGACGGGCAAACTAGAGCACAGCCCGCAGTTTGGTCGTCCTCTGATTTCGAGCCACCTGTATAAAAATGCAAAAAGTCGTGATATTCTCGGTCTATGAGGTCAGTGAAAAGGTCGTTTGGGGCAGGGCTAGTTTGGACCTGTTTACCTAGATTCATGTCTACGCTTGGGGTGAACAAATGGTCCTCATAGGGGAATTCGAAGAAGGGGTGCATAAGAGATCTACGAGTTTGCCATTTGAAATTATGGACTTTTTCGAAAGCTGCTATCAAGACAAAAATGTTTCTGATTTGGAATGTGTTCTTCTGTCTAGTGCTATTCCAAAGGTTTAATAAGTTATCGGGAAGAGGGTGGTCAAGGTTGGCAAATGTTTTAATAAGGTATTTCCTTGCAAGAAAATTGAATTTTTTTCTGAGAGGAGGCTCACAAGATTCTGCTAAAATGACATTAATTGGTGTGCTCCTTCTATAGCCTAGGGCTAGTCTGAGGGCTTGATTTCGGATTTTTTCTAGTTTGTCAAAAAATTTGTGTCTTTGGAAAGTGAATATGTGGGAACCATAATCGAAGCAGCTTCTGATCAAGGCATCATAGACAGTCTTGAGTATGTATGGGTCGGCACCCCACCAAGTGCCTCTCAGCACTTTGATGATGTTCAGAACTTTACTTGTTTTTTCAGTCAGATAAGCGAAATGTTCGTCAAAGGTAAATTTGTGATCTAAAAATATCCCAAGGAATCTAACCGATGTTGAAGGCAGGATATGGTTGCCATTCACTTGAAGGGCTAGATTCGGATCGTTTAAGTCCAACTGTAATTTAGAAAAGAGGATTAATTTAGTTTTATCCGGACAAAGCTGAAGGCCTCTCCGAGAAAGAAAATCCACGAGAATGTTCAAACAGTTCTGAAGTGATGCGACGCATACACTCGGGTCTGTAGATCTGCAAATAATGGCGATATCATCTGCGAATTCAACGATGGAATAGTCATGAGGGAGAAGGGTGATGAGTTTCCTCGTGTAAACGGAGTATGAGATAGGACTTAAAATGCTGCCTTGGGGAAGACCTACAGTACTTGTTTTGGGGCCTATTATCTCACCGTTGATGTTGAAATAAATATTTTTGCATGCAGTGGAACTGTAAATGAATCTAGCGATGGACCAGGAAACGCCCAGGTCTCGGAGATCCTCCGCCAAAATGTGTGGCTCTACGCTAGGAAAGGCTGCTTTAAGGTCTAAAAATAGACCCGCTGTTATTTCTTTATTGACGAATCCGAGCCAGATTTCGGTTGATAGGATTGCCAGATTATCTGCACAAGATCTGCCCTTCCTGAAACCAAATTGTGAAGGTGATAACAAAAGGTTATGTTCTAAGTACCAATTGAGTCTGTTATAAATAAGTTTTTCCATTAGTTTGAAAAGGCATGAGGCCAGTGAGATTGGACGGAATTTTCCTGGTGTTGATTTCGGAATGAAAAACACAAGGAATTGATTCCATGAGGTTGGAAATGCGCCGGTAGCAAATATTTTATTGTAGATGTCAAGAAGAGCAGATTTGGCTTCATCCGGGAAGTGTTGAATGATGTTAAAATCTATCTTGTCAAGTCCCGGGGAGGACTTGGTTTTCTGTGATGAGATAGCAATGGACAGCTCCCTCTCGGTGAAAGGGGCTTCCAAAAAAGTGTTTTTTCTAAAATTATCTGGAAATTGATCATGGAAATTTGTGGGACGGCAAAGTTCTTCGCCCAACTGGTGGAGTTTTGCTACCACTGCCTTATCTGCTGAGCAAGAGGCGGTAGCGGGTTGGGTGAATCTATTTTTGAAGCTCTTGATAACTCGCCAGACCCTGGAGATTGGAGTCAACCTGTCTAGGGACTCGCAAAATTTTTTGAAGGATTTTCTTCTAGCTATATTAAAAGTGCGTTTAGCTTTAGCTTCTGATCTCTTTAAATTTTCATAATTCAGGAAATTAGATTTCTTTCGAAAAGCGGATGTGGCTGTCTTCCGTTCAGAGAGAGCCTGGTCACAAGATTCGTCCCACCAAGGAGCTGGGACAAAACGCTTTTTCCTTCGAGTGGAAGAAGGTCTGAAATTGGAGGGGGGACAGGCATATTTAATTGCCTCATCCACACCTTTAATTAAATTATCATAATTAACAAGGACATCCGGGTCGGGATAGCTAGAACTTATTTTGGAATTCTTAAGAAATTCTTTCAAGTCAGAGGTAAATTTGGACCATACTATTCTTTTCAAATTGTATTTATGTAAAGAGTAAATGGAAATTGGAATGGGCACCCCTAGACTCGTGACCGCCGGGAAGTGGTCACTTCCAAGGGAGCATCCCATACATCCCAGGAGCTGCTGGTGAAAAGACTAGAAGAGACTAGCGAGAGATCAAGAACTGACTCGGAATTACCCGGTCGATTACGAAAGGTCGGGGCTCCATTATTGATGCAAATTAGGTCATTTAGGTCCAAGGAGGACCGAAGTTCGTTGCCATTGGGACAATTACGGCCGCTACCCCACGAAGTGTGGTGGCAGTTGAAATCGCTGCCAATGAAGACAGCGTTGTTATTCACGTCGAAAATGGAATTGAAAAAGCTTGTCCACTGTTTATCTGAAATTTTGTTATCCGATGAGGGAACTCTATAACACGTGGCTATCAGTCGCTCCCCAGCAGAGGAATCAATTGAGACAGCTAAGGTCTCAAGGCTATTTTCAACTGTAAGTATTGAAGATACTCTTGAGAACCCAATACCTTCTCTGATAGCGATAGCTAAGCCACCACCTCTGCTGGCCAGTCTATCCGATCGAACTATGTTAAAAATTTTTAAATCGAATCTTTTATCTGGTTTTAAGAAGGTTTCACGGAGGAGTAAAATATCAAATTCTTGGGAGATGTTCAAAAGATCACCTCTTTTATTCATTACTCCTTGGCAGTTCCACTGCATGATGCGCAAATTATTAATTTGAGCCATTTTGAGAGTAAGAATGAAGGGATGTCGAAAGCGAAGCGAAACTGTTCGTAAGTGTACTGAGCAAATTCTCTCTCTCTCTTCACAAGAAAAGGAGAGACCTGATGAAAGCACTCCCACCAGGGTAGTGAGCGCCGAAAGGATGTTACCTATGATTGGCATGGGGTTAGATAGGTCTGGCGGACCTGACGTAGTGCTCTCCTTGGGGGGGGGGAGGAAGACTGAAGGGGAAGACGATTCAGAGCAAAGCCATTTTTCAAGTGACTTTGAGTTCTTCCATTGTTGCTGAGGACAGCGAACGCTGGAGATGTTACTTCAGGTAAGGATTTACGAGTCGACGATTGTTTTTTATGGATTAGATTTGTTGTGTGTGTTTGGAGTCTAGGTGTTGGAGTGGCTCGAGGAGTCAATGTCACGTCGGAAAACAAACGAGTAGAGACGCTGGGACCAGAGGGCACACCCGGAGGAATCGAATCAACAGTGAGATGGGGAAAGAGAGAGGCTTGGTTTGAAGGCACATTGTTGGAGGAGGCGCCTCGACGAGGTCTAAGCGCGGCCTTGGCTTCCGTGAAGGTTACACCATGATGGGTGGCGTAGGAACGGAAATCCCTCTGGAACTTGAGCTCAGGGCAGTCCTTCGAGTTTGCACGATGTGGTCCACTGCAGTGAACACAATTGGCCTTTGATTCGTTTTTAGCATCTGGACAAGGAGAGTCGCTCGAATGAGCATGGCTACCACCACAGTGCAAGCATCGGGCTTCCGATTTGCACTGACTGGCGATGTGGCCGTATCTCAGGCATTTCAGGCACATTCTGACCTGGGGAGTGTATACATACACAGGCATCGATGCCTTGTACAGAGCAACCTTGTCTGGGAGAGTGGTACCTGAAAACGTAATGAGAGCTGAGCGGGATGGAATATTCTCAGTTTTGTTGGAGTCTGGATTTTTCACCTTTCTGCTCAGTCGGACGACTTCCTGGACGGAAATTTCTCCCCTCTGAGGACACAAGACTTCCAGGTTTTCTCTGATTTCAGATTCTGGGATGTCAAGGGGAATGTCTCTGATGACACCCTGGCAGGAGCAAAAACTGGCTGGAATAAAGGCTACTAAGCCTTTGCTTTTAAGTTGGGTGTCGTGCAGCAGTCTGTTGGCATCAGAGCTGGATTTCAGAATAACGTATAGCTTTCCAAAGCCATTACGCTTGATGTCAACAACTGCCTTTCTATGTGGGGATCCGTTGGAAAGCACATATCGGCCAAAGTACACTTTGTTTAGGGGTTCCTTTGCTTTATCAGAATCTGGATCCCTTTGAATGATCACTTTACATTGTCCCAGCTGGGACTCGGGGAAACGGTAAGTGGTGTTCGGTCCTTTTTTCCTGAAAGAATAAGTAAGGTTAGGATTTGTTTCAGAAAACGTTCTTTCTGCATTCGAGGATTGAATCGTGCGCTCATTGTTGAAAGCAGAGAGTTGCGAGGACTCCACGTTGGCAGCATTGGGAATGTCAATTTCTGTCACGTCCTCCATCTGCACACTGTCCATGTCTGGGAAAGGGGTATCGCCGGTAGGGTCTGTTTTCGAGTGGATGTCTGTCAGTTTTAGGTTGGATTTCAACAACTTGTGGCGTTTCGACTCGTGTTGGTGTTTATGAACCCCCCTGAGTTTAGTGTTTTTGTTTTTTCTAGTGTTGGTATCAGTGTCAGTGTCCACGTGCTTTTCTGTGTTTGTATCGTGTGTTTGTTTCGGAAACAATAGGGCATCTGCTGTTTGAGGGGAAACAGATGATAAAAGATCAATGTTAAAAGAGGAGGACAGGGAAGTACCCCCCCCCCCCTGAATCCTCGAACTCGTTATTGTGCGTAGCCATGCTACCACAATTTTGTCGCCTGCTCCACGTTTCCCGCGCTTACGCGCGACACCACCGCCCCCGCCAGCCGGCGAGGAGGTTCAGTTAAAACTGGAAATCGAACTACGAGGGTTTGCGTTGATGACCTATAACGACAATTAGGGTGCGCGACCCTTCACTCACAGCCCTTTCACTGGCAGGACAAAACGCACTCTCGAGAATATTCAAAAACGCACTACGATTGGAGCGAAGCTTTACGGGCTACATTCATCCATCGCGTCGGTCGGAAAGGAGATAGCAGATCACAGTGCGCATGTCCGAATGGCCATAATGTGTTTATTAGAAACGTCTGAGCTGGACAATAAAGGTGCAATTACCGCAGTTAAATCTCGAGGAGCTTTGTACAGCATGATCGGTCTCCTTCTTATTAATCCGTGGTCTTGACAGAGACGCTATGGTCATTAGACTTGACCGTCGCCTGGACTTCCTTCAGAACATCCGCTAAGATTTCATACGAGACGACACTATCTCTGCTACATTCTCTTCGAATCTCTCGCAGTCTTTCAAGCATTCCTTGCCAATCTCTGGTTATCCCGCTCGCAATCTCTTGCCCCCCTTATCGTCTCTGACGTGCATTCGCTTTCGCACACGCGCACAGTGAAAAAAATGATCAGCTGATGAACAGACCATATCAGCTATCATACGGGTTTTATTTCTAAAACTGCGCAATCAAAATTAATATTATTTACGTCTTTTGATTTATTATTTAAAAAGTATTGTGTGAGCACATACATTAAGTCACTGTAAGTGAAAATATAAACTTCGACATTTCTTATCACTGGAAAGCTTCCTCTGTGAGGAAACCATACATTCAAATTGAACATTCAAAAAGTTGAAAGGTTAAAAAAATCTGTAGAAATAATGTTTCGTATTACCAAAGTTAATCATTCATTATTAATTAGAATAAATTAAGTTGCTCAAATTTGAAAGCACACAAAACATTTAAACATAAACTTTCCAAATTTGATCTTGAAAAATTATTCTTAATATTATTTATCTTTATAATAAAATTTAAGTTTAATATTTTCATAAATGTTCACTTAATCTATACGTATTAGAGTGGTCCAAAAACATTTTTCGAACTCGAGGGTAAGACAACCCCCCAAGAGTTTCTATTTCCGGAGTAAGAAAATCCGTATTTTTACATTCTCGTCATAATGAGAAGGTATTGGTTTTATGTAAAATTTGACTTAGTCGGTTTTCATCAAATATCCACGTTTCGAGACCCCCTGAGCCAGAAAAAACGATTTTTGCGAAGGTGTCTATCTGCCTGTAGTCTGTCTGTAGTATGTAGGCACGATAACTTTTAAAAAAATAATCATATTGGATTGTGCTTGGGCACACTTTTTTAAGGTCTGAAAAGAAAGAAAAAGTTCGTTAACCAGCTATTTTTGATCAAAATTCAAAAAGTTAGAGCATTTTGAAAATTATTGAGACCATTTTTTTCAAGATTTAAAAATTCTATGTACGGCTATTCATAGTACTCGAAAACTTGAACAATTTATCCAAATGACATTTTTCGATAGAAATAAAATGATCAGAGTTATAGCATTTTTAAAATGAAAACACAAATGAAAATGAAAAATTTAAGCGAAACAACGCACGATATGAAAAAAAGTCAAGAGAAGAAAAACGTTGCTTTTTGAAAGTCATACAAGATTATCATAACAACTTTTTGAATTTTCTCGAAAAAACAAAAGTTCAAAATTTGATAGCACAAAAAATAATTAAAAACTAAAAATTCCACTTTGCGGTCAGACTATGCAAGATAAAAAAAGAGATATAAAGACAAAAATTGTGCACCCAAAAAAGATCTACAAGTTTGTCAATAATCACTTTTTATTAGGATGCTTAGTTTTTCTTTTATTCGTAAAAAATAATATTAAAAATTAAAAAATTTAATTTTTGGACAAACGACACAGGCCATGCAAAAAGCAATTAATAGGCGAAAGTTTTTCACTTAAAGACGATCTACGATTTCGTTATTTATAATTTTTAGAAAGGGCGAGTAGATTTTTTTTTTCGTAAAAAATAAGAATAAAAATTAAAAAAATTAATTTTTCGAAAAATGACACGAGTAGCAATAGAATGTGTAATAACAAACTTTTTTTATAGGATGTGCACTTTTTTCAATTATAACAACAAGATAATGGAAATACATATGTTTCAATACCAATACATATTATGAATTGTGATAATATAAATTTATTGAAATGATAGATATTTCAGGGTAGCTAAGAATAAAAATTAGTGGAAAATGAGGAACAAATATTGAAGTAATCATGAAAAATGAAATGTATACAATATTTTGCTATATCTGAATAAGCAGTACCAGCTTGAATACAGAAATAAATTTAATATACATTTGATATAATAGTGATGAACATAATGTAGAAAAGTTCGCATTTTGGACAAAATCGAGTGCAAAGCACGAGATACGTGATGAGAATGTTTTCATTAAAGCGGAAGGAGCTTTAGCAAAAGAGAATTCACAATTACCAAATTACAGTTGTCGATGATTTAACCTTTAATTTTAGAAGGTCTGTGCGCAAATCTGTGGGAAATACAAAGAACGAGCGCGAGGCGCGAGAACCAACAGTTGCGCGCCCTAGGCGCGCCCAAACTTACAATATTAACACGTGCCACCGGGCGCTTGAAAATCCCATATGTTTAACTTAGAAAATTTTTGGATTTTCGAATAATAAATTGGACTGATACTTCAGGGTTCGAACAAAGTTGCCAAATTTTTTAAGGATTGAAGCGGAGTGTCTATGGAATAAAACCATATTAATAACTTTTATTTGCAACTCCTCCGACTCCCCCCCACAATACCTCAAATATGACCCAAAGATAAAAAAATTCATTTTTACGTATTATTGGTAATTTTAAGCATTATCTGCCTTCTTTTTTGATAGAAATAAATACTAATTGACAATTTTTTCTCAAATTGGTATCCTATGCTACAACTCGTAATTATTTAATAGTTACATGATTTTGATACTTTTCTTCTGATGTTGAACAAATTTCTATTTTTTTTAAATACTTTTCCCCAAAAATATTTTTAAAATCGTATTTTCTGCATTAAACATAATATTGAATGATTTTCAAGAGTAACAAATTCTGCTAAGAACTTTATGTCATTGTTTAAACAATTAATTATGTTTTACTTTCAAATTTTCATTAAATTTTGTATGTTCGGTTTACATCTTTTTTGGCGTACTATTAAATAAATCATAGAATTCATAATAAAATATAAATTATAAAAGTATTTGAACTATTGTATTCTTTATAGTTTTACTATCTTAACCATGTTATGTGAGTATTCAACAATATGTAGCATAGCATACAACAACAAAATACGGATTTTCTTTTTGCGGAAATGGAAACTTTGAGAGGTTTCTTTCCCTATAGAGTAAACAAAAATTTTGCAACGCATTTTTGGACCACCCTAATATATTAGGGTGGATACATATATTTATCCTTAAACTATGACTCGAATTATTACCGTTCTTTTAATGCCCTTTTAATAATTTCACAATTTATTCATGCATGAATTGATTCAAAATTTTGTTTTATCACCCATGGCCGAATGCGACCGAGTATTGCCGACTGCGAGTGATTACGACGGATTCTACGTCCCTATAGAGTAAACAAAAATTTTGCAACGCATTTTTGGACTCGCAGTCCCCGCCATCTCTAGCAATCTCATTGACAGATTTTTGAGTGCATAGCCCCTCGCTTTTTCCCATGAGCTTACTTCCCAGCGGACACGTTCTGTAAATGTTACATAACAAAAAGGGAACATTTATACATAACATTGTTACAATCGTGTGCCATAACAATTACAGAACATAAAGGTCACACTGTTCTGTAACGCTGTTACTGTAAGGATGCGTAACAGTTCTGGAATTCTGTTATGTAACTCATATAGAACAGAGTGATAGAACTGTTATGTCACTGGAATGTCACACGTGTTCCAAGAACGGAACATAAAGGTCACATTGTTCTGTAACGCTGCTACTGTAAGGATGCGTAACAGTTCTGGAATTCTGTTATGTAACTAATATAGAACAGAGTGATAGAACTGTTATGTCACTGGAATTTCACACGTGTTCCAAGAACGGAACATAAAGGTCACATTGTTCTGTAACGCTGTTACTGTAAGGATATGTAACAGTTCTAGAATTCTGTTATGTAACTAATATACAACAGAGTGATAGAACTGTTATGTGACCAGAATGTCACACGTGTTCCAAGAACTGAAAATACAGGTCACATTGTTCTGGCGGTTGTGCCCGTTGTGCCGAAAATAGGGGACAATGTCTAAAATAAAAAAATAATGAATATATTCCTGAGATTACCCTGGCTTTTTCAGCTAAAAATCATGGCGGAGATTTTGTCATGAACGTTCAAGCGGTTCGATAGCGCAATTGGCTAAGGCATCGGCTAGGTACATTCGACTTAGGTAGTTTAGTTAGGGTTCGAATCCCCAGTGAGTGCGATTTTTCAACGGGTTTAAGCGTATGATTATATGTATAGAGGGCCGTGCCTGAAATTGTGTTATTTACAATATAAACTAAGTGCAGAAATAATACGAAAAACATTTTTTTGTTACATATCCTTGTAACACTGTTATGGACTTGTTACCGAACGATCACACAACAAATTTACATCGTTACACTGTTACACAGAACAATGTAACCCTGTTCCTAAATTGTTTTCAAAATCCTTTTAGAAATATAACGCTGTTCCAGAATTGTTACAGAACGATTACAAAACAAATTTACATCGTAACACTGTCACTTATGTGTTACGGCACTATTACAGAACAATGTTCCTTTGTAACCCTGTTCCTAAATTGTTCTAAAAATACTTTTTGAAATATAACGCTGTTCCAGAATTGTTACAGAATAAATTTACATCGTAACACTGTTACATATGTATTACGGCGTTATTACAGAACAATGTTCCTCTGCCCCCCTCTTCCTAAATGGTTCTAAAAATACGTTTTGACATACACCGCGGTTCCAGAATTGTTACAGAACGATTACAGAACAAATTTACGTCGTAACACTGTTACATATGTGTTACGGCACTATTACAGAACATGGTTATTTTGTAACACTGTTCCTAAATTGTTCTAAATATATTTTTTTACATATAACGCTTTTCGAGAATTGTTACAGATCTCTGACAGAACATGGTTCTGTAACAGCGTTATAGAACTGCTACATCCATTTGGGGACGACATTACTCGGACCATGGTCTAAGTATGTTCTTAACCTGTTACAGAACCTGCTCTTTTCCGTTCCAGAACTGTTACATCACAGTTATATAACAGTGTTCGCTGGGTTGATAGCAATGGCTTCTCGGGGAATTCTCCTCTTAGTTGGTCTCTTCGGTCGACCGAGATCTTGCGCTGGTGCAAGTTTCTATCCGCTGGTGTTTGGCGGCTTTTATATTTTTTCCTCATTTTTGAGTACTCTATCTATTCAACTATGGAAAATACAATTTTTGGTCATCTTGTACCCTATTGAAAAAGCCTACATAGTAAACTACATTGGAACCTATGTGGGAACCCATATGGGATCCTTTTTTGAATTCCTGTCTCAAATTACGATCTGAGATAGGAATATAGGATGGGAATCTATATCAGTTCTTATCATGGGTTTTTATGAAGGTTCCTACATGGATGGGTTTGTAATTAATATTTAACGAGTGCGCAGTAGTTTTCTATGAAAGAGACGGCTGCGCAGTATTTTTTGAGGGTATTTATAAGATTGCCGACTATGCACCTAAAACTTCCAAAACATATTTCATTTAAAAAAAGTTCTAATCCCATGTGGGATTTCATGTAGGAATAATTCATAGGTTTCCATAACGGTATTCATATAAGAACCCATGTGGAAAGACACAAAATATTTCCCATCCTATCTCACATCGTAATTTGAGACAGGATTTCAAAAAAAGAACCCATATGGGTTCCCACATAGGTTCCCATGTAGTTTAGCATGTAGGCTTTTTCAGTAGGGTATAGGTCCGTCATTTTCAAAATTTGTTATTTTTACTGTAGATTATTTTTGCGGGTTTGAATGAAGGTTGCGGTTCTCGTTTTATGAAAGAATTCGATGAAAACTGAGAAAGTCAAGTGGAATTTTTACTTTTTCATATTTTTGGCTATTGGAACGAAACCCGCTCCTGGGACGAAAATTATTTTGACAAAGAATTACAAACTGTGCGTTTAACGGTCATCATCCTAGGGAGCATGGATGTTCGTGTCATTCGGATCAGCGAGATTCAGAGGCGTGTATTTCTTGTCTTCTTCACAGATGGTATTGTAAAGTGGATTCACGGAGAAAAATGGATAGTCAATTTGATCTTCTAGATAGTACCAAGTACCGTCTACAATTTTTTCTTCACAGTCAGGCAGATCATAATTTTATAGTCTTAATATACAGAGTTGATTTGGACTCACTATCTGTATAATCAAATCGACACTCCAGAATTTCAAACAGAAGTGGCTGTGTCAACACCTCTACCGAATGCCGAGCGAACACACCCGACATCCGAAACGCATTTTTGGAGCGACTGACGTTTGATGTCACGTTTGCCGTATTTTATAACATTTTTAATTAGTTTACACCACCTGTTGATACTTCAAATATGCGTGGAGAGTGAATAAAATGTGGAGAAGGTGTTGGAGAGTGGATTGAGTGGTTTTCGTTCTGATTTTAAACGCCAAATTCGATACTTCCGAGGGATTAAGGACAAAAGCGTCACTCATTCATTTTAGTACGTATTCTCAACATTTTCGACCGAAAACGTGCTCAGAATTTCGTATCTCGTTGATAAAGAAACAATACTTGCGAGATTTGAATTACGCATTCATATTGTTTTCTGAATTTTCCAGTGTTAATGTTTTAATTCAGTGCAGTGACGTCGTTTCATTAGCCTCTCGTGCTCAAAGTAATCACTCTAGCGATCAACCCAAGTGAAGAGCCTCACAAAATTGTTACGTGTGGTTCCCCACTTGAGTCCATTAGTATCCAATATGAAGAGAAGAATTTACCGTTGGTAACATAATTTTTTACATGTTCCTTTTGAAAGAAAGAACTTACAACATTTCAATACAGCCAATTTCACAATAAAAGGAACTCTAAATTGGCAGCACTGAGTGCTGCTAAAGTGGAGTCTTCACGTTCGATTTTGACTGATGACTGCTAAAGTGTACGTAGGTACCTGGATTGTGTTACTAAAGTCGGGTCCAAAAGTCGAGGCCCCTCACTTTTTTTGATTGAAACTCGCACAAAAAAAATCTCTGAAATGTCTACTAAAAAGCATCTGAAAGCTTAAAGTCTTCCGAATGCAGCGATATGTTCAGTTTTGTCTGAAAAAATTGTGTTTAATAGTTAGAGTGCAAAACGTCCAAAAAACAGGGTTTTTCGGCCTCCTTTTTCAAGGGTCCACTTTGACCTGTTCCCAGAAGGAGGGCGACGTTAGGAAAAATCTGAAAAAATTCACAGATATTCTTTGATCATTCCTGCCAACGGCCATACCACGCTGGAAAACCCAGTTCTCGTCAGATCACTGAAGTTAAGCAGCGTTGGACGCGGTTAGTACTTGGATGGGTGACCATTCAAGAATACTGACATGAGTGCTGTTGGCACATCGTGGGTGTGGTGAGCCCACACTTGTAGTTACAGGGACTTGCATGTTGGTGGCGGAAGTGAGAACGTGTTAAGTGACAGGTGGAGAGAGAATTTTACGGAATTTGTGTGGAAGGTGTGAGTGGAGTGTGAGGGTGGAAGCCGAGGAGGTGAGTAGGGTTGTGTGGGGTGAATTGTGGAGATAAAAAGTGAGTTTCAGCGTGTGTGGGAGGTGGTATCTAGCTGGATAGGGAAAGTGAGGTTAGGTTGGCAAGTAAGCGGGGGAGTTCGTGGTCAGGAGTCCTGGGCTTTCGAGGGTTCAAGGGTGGTTCTCGAAAAGTTAGGGGATGCTAAGGGAGAGAAAGGGGTGTCTGCAGGGACTGAGGAATTGAAAAAAAAAAAAGGGGGAAAAAAAAAGGAAAATTTGGCGGCGAAAGACGCCAAAATTTTGCAGAGACATCTGTCGGTTGCGGCAGGTACTGCATGGATAGATCCCATTTACCGGCGGTAGAGCGGGAGGTGGGCAGCGAGAGTACTGGCAGTGCTGGTAGTGAAACCGACGGGGAGGGAATTTTCCACAAGCCACGACGGCCAACAACGCGTCGCCCGGTGTCGAGCGGTGCGTCGGGGAGAGGGAGAAATCGGGACGGTGGCAACGAAGGAAGCGAGAAGGTAAGGGAGAGAGCGTCAAGCGCAAGTGACGGGGAGGATCTCTTGAAAAGGAAGAGAGACAGCCAAGAGAGTCCGGAGAAAAGCGAGGTCGAGAGCCCGTTTAAAAAAAGCGGGATAACCCCGAGGTCACCCCCCAAAAAAATGGAGGGGATGTTGGAAAAGGAGGCTCTCGGGATGTTGATAGGCGAGATCAGGGGGCTGAGGGAGGAAGTAAGGGGGACCAAGGAGCAGATGGAAGGTATGAGGGAAGACCTGCGAATCAGAGATGAGAAATGGGAAAAGGAGGTGAAAGAGCTGAGAGAGAGAGTAGATGGGTTAGAGAGGGAAAGAAAAGAAAAAGAAGTTAAAATAAAACAGATGGAAGAGGAGATTAGGGCGTGGAAAGAAAGGACGGAAAAAAGGCTTGAGAAGGTGGAGGGCAGGACGGAAATGGAAATAGGAGTCGGGGGTAGCGGGGGCGAGATTAAAGGTATTTGGGAGAGGGTAGGGAATATGATAGAAGAGAAAGTGGGAGAGCGTAGGAATGAAAAGGAGGAGAGGGCGGATAGGGAAAGGATAAGGGCAATGGAGTTGAGAATGGAGAGAAAGGAGAAGGCAGACAGGAGAAATAATATTGTGATAAGAGGGTTGAAGATGAAGAGCGGGGAAGAAAGGGAGGGTGTGGAAGCGCTGCTACAGAGCATAGGGTGGAATAAAGGCAGGGTAGGGAAAGTTAAGTTGGAGGGGAGGAAGGAGAAAGAAGTGGCGGTTGTGGAGTTGGAGAGCTGGGAAGAAAAATTGGGGGTAATGAGAAATAAAAATAGGATAAAGGATAAGGAAGTGTTCATCGATCACGATTTGACGAGAAAGGAAAGGGATGTACAGAGAATGCTGTACGACAGGGCTAGGAGGGAGAGGAGTGAAGGGAGATCGGCGAAGGTAGGATATCGGAAAATAAAAATAGACGAGAAAATGTGGGTGTGGGACGAGGAGAAAGAGGTGTTGAAGGAAGTGCAGGGGAATTTGTTTCGTAGGAAGTAGGGGGGCGGGGGTAATGCAGGGTAGAGGAGTTGTGAAGGTGCTTTACTGGAACGTAGCAGGGGTAAAGAAGAAGGATGAGGAGTTCTGGAGGTATATCCAGGAATTTGATGTGGTAGGACTGGTAGAGACGTGGGTGGAAAGAAAGGAATGGGATAGAATAGAGCCAAAGCTGCCAAGGGGGTATAGGTGGAGACTCCAGGAGGCGGTCAGAGTGAAGAAGAAAGGAAGGGCTAGTGGGGGAATTATAACGGGGATTAGAGATGGATTAGAGGAAGAAGCTCACGGAGAGGTAGAGGGGGAGGGAGTGCAAATGAGGAAAGTAAAGATAGGAGGGGGAATGTGTAAGTTTGTGACAGTGTACAATAAGGATGGGATGGAAAGAATTAAAGAAAGGGTGGAAGACCTGTTAGGTGAAAGAGAAGAGGGTATGGTTGTACTGGGTGGGGACTTTAACGCGAGGATGGGGAGGGAAGGGGGCCTTTACAGGGAAGGGGAGAGCTTCGAAAGGAACTCAAAGGATAGGTTAATAAATAAGGAGGGGGAGATTCTAAGGGACTGGATGGAGGATAGAGGCTGGGCGGTGGCAAATGGTATGGCAACTGGGGACGAAGAGGGAGAATACACATACGTAGGTAAGGTGGGGGTATCGGTAATAGATTATGTAGTTATGAATATGCAAGGGTGGGAGGAGATGGAGAGATTCGCAGTAGAAGGGAGGGTAGAATCAGACCATCAGCCATTAGGGTTGTGGATAAGGGGTGAGAACGGTGGAAGGCAAGGTGGGGAAGAAGTGTCGACGGGGGAGAGGGTTAGCTGGACGAGGGAGGCGATAGAGAAATATAAGGAGCAGTTAGGGAA
>CAKNYM010050465.1:0-19733 GCA_932195095.1 Andricus curvator | reverse complement strand
GAGAAAAGATAAAGGCACAAGGAATCAAAACTCCAAACGGAAAAGGGGAACTCACTGAACGTTAGACGTTTCAGGACAAACGATAAAAAGAGAATCCCACCAACTTCAGTCAAAAGGTACACCTTAATAATAAAAAAAATAAAAAAAAACAGCGATAAAAAAAACGAAAGATAAAGAGGTATCCAAAGATAAGATAATTTGAAATACAAAAAAAAGGCGCAAAAGGCATTAAAATATCGAAAGGTAAGATAAGCAAACATATAAAAATCTTGAGGAAAAAAAAACAACGATGAAAGATGATAAGCGGTAACCATAGATTAAACATATCAAAACAGACGAAAGTTAAACTAGAATTTAAGAGGTAGCATTACGGTCGACAAAACTACTAGTTAAGCCTAAACATAATTTGGTAGAGGGGGGGGGGGGGGGTTTCCTAATTAAAAAGCTCACATTTTAGATAAAACCAGAGATAACAATTTTATTCAGAACGTCGGGAAACTTGACAAAATATATAACAGGGTAGGTAAAAGAAAACAATAGACAAGTTCCTAATTATTGCAAATATAGGCAGAGGAGCCTTGATAATAAAAAGAAAGTTTACGGGTTTCGAAAGAGAAAAAAAAAGGAAAGAAAGAAAACTAAACACAAAAAAAACGTATGTTCACAATTCCAAAATTATAAAACTTTAACAAATAATAACGCCATAAAATAGAAAACAAGATAAACGCATATATAGCGTCATGACGGGCGAAGGGGTTCTCGAAATTATAAATAATGGGATTTCGGGATTAAAGAAAAGTTCTAATACTTTTAATACAAAAGACTTAAGATAAATATATCGAAAGGGCGGTAGGGGGAAGGTAGTATAAAATATTACAAAAGAGTTACGATAAATATATCATAGGGGCGATAAGGGACAGCCTTATTAGATATATTACAAAAAGGTTGAGACAAACATATTATATCAGTCGATAAGGGAAAACGTTATATGGGCGATAGGGGAAAACATTCTATGGGCGTTAGGGGGAAAAGCATTATATGGACGATAGGGGCCAACGTTATAAGGAACATTACAGTTTTACGATAAAAAGGGTAAAGATAAATAAGTTATGTGGGCGATAAGGGGAAAACGTTATATGGGCGATAGGGGAAAAAATTATATGGGCGAAAGGGGGAAAAGCATTATATGGACGATAGGGGCCAATGTTATAAGGAACATTACAGTTTTACGATAAAAGGGTAAAGATAAATAAGTTATGTGGGCGATAAGGGGAAAAGCTGATAGGGGCGATAGGGGCCAATGTTATAAGAAACATTACAGTTCTAGGGTAAAAAGGGTAAAGACCAATAAGTTATTTGGGCGATAAGGGGAAAAGCTGATAGGGGCGATAGGGGAAAACTTTATGTGGGCGATAAAGGGAAAACTTTATGTGGACGATAAGGGGAAAACTTTATTTGGAGCATTAGTAAAGGCCGGCATGTCGATATTCAAACCAAATGAGGGGAAGAGGTCGATAACATGGATAAAAAAAGAATCATAAAGTAATAGTAGCATGTCGATACGTAAGAAAAGGGGGAAGGGATCGAGAACATCGGGAATAAAGTTATTATTCAGAGATCAATTTCAGGCATTTCGGCACTCCAGATTATAAAATGCGATTTTAGGCAGACATATTAAAGGCAATAAACCATAGAATCATGGAAATGCAACAACGAGGTGCCAAATGAACAATATAACAGTATAATATAATATATATAAATAATATACAAAGGCAATTCACAATATAAATCACTTAACGATGATTTAGCCAAGGAGCAGAATAAAATAGAACAATAAATAACGGGAGGTCATTCAGAAAAATGCTTGGCTAAACCATTAGTGGAACAAAAGGTCCTACCTTAAACAATGTTGTGGTCGACAGCAGCACCTCGTGTTCTTACGTTGAGTGTACAGACGCTAAGGAAGAATTTTCGCGCTTACCGGTGTATTATACAAACGTGAGGAATTACATGATTAGAGGGAAGGACTGATGCGCACAACTTAATTTCTGTAATTCGCAACGGTCGAGAGAAAGATAGCCGGTGAGATCGGCTTCCGATTTGTCCATCTTATCGTCCCGTCCTTTCTTCGTTAGTCCTTATCAGCCGCTGTTGAGGGAGGGAGAGAGCTGCTTCTTGCGTGAAGAGTGAGAAGCGGGACCGGTTCCCTCGATACCAGGGTCGGCTGTATTCCGGTGCTGAGGTGGAGAACTAGGAACCCTTTCTCCTTATTTCTGGTGTGGAGAGGATTCTTCGATACCCGCGATAAAGAGAAAAACAAAAACAAAACGGCATAAGAGCCAAGAAACGCCTGTTCGCAACAGAAAAATTTGCAACAGTAATAATAATTTTTAGGCGAGATTACCTATTCCCGTTTGGAATTTTGGTGGTAACCGCCTCGGTCGATCTTCACCAGGAACGTGCCTTGGATCTCAGACGACCAAAAGAGATAATCCATTCTATCCTTTATGAGTAGAGTCAGCTATTCTACCCCGGATGTCAGAAGGATGTACGATAAAAGATATTCCGGAAGTTCATGTTGGGACTTGAGATGTGAAGATCTGCTGAAGATGAAGGTGGGGGTGGATCTAATCGATCATTTGCGTCGATGTTGTCACTCTACCTGGCTCTCGCCCGAGACCGCGGAATTAAGAAATTTAACAAAAAATAATAATTACGACAGCCCTAAATTCTTAAAATAACATTACCAAAAAACGTACAACATAGAGGCAAAATAAAGAGATAAGATACACATAATAAAATAATAATACATTAAAAATATAACAAAAAAAAATTAGGAGTGCCGAATTTTCTTACTCTCTGTGTGAACACGAGAGCTTTCAACTTGAGGGTTATTTTTATTAAAATTTAATTTGTGAGTTGCAGAAAATGTGCAACGTCACAAAGTGGCAGTGATGTGTAATGAAAATAAATATACACTTACCCATTTTCTGAATCTAAATCACGTGTGTTTTAGTACTAATAATCATTTTATGACTTAATTAATACTTGTTTTAATGAGAACGGATGCATATGACACGCGCCACGATGCGACGTACCATCTGAGACTGACAGACGCCTGGAAATTTTAAAATCGGAGATGTTACAATTTAATGCCTGAAGATTATACGAATTTAGCATCTAGAGATTATATTTGGTAACATCTTCATATATTAGAAAAATATTATAGATTATACGCGCTAATATACTTTCCTATAGGGTGTATTATTCGTTAATTCTATTATCCAGTTCGTATAATACATTTTTCTCAGTGTTCGCGCAAATTCCGTTTTCATGGTGAAAACCATCAAAGACACACGAAGATCATGGTTTTTTGCTTTTATCATAGTAAATAATAAGAATTTACAAAAATGCTTTCAAAAAAAGTTGTACATCTTTTAATAATACATATTTTACGTAGTATACACTTTGACTATACGACTGATAGTTTTTGAGCAAATCGACTTAAATGCTATGAAAAATTCCTGGAAGGCTGAATACGCGCTCATAGAATGGTTAGGAGAAGCGAAACTTTTCAAAGCGGACATTGGTGGGAGAGAAACAGCCAATATCTCAAAAATACTCTGCATTGTGTAGCGTATGTGACCTAATTTATTTCTATGACCAGTTGCAGGAGTGCCCCCTCCACGAGAAGTTGGAAAGGGGTAGGGTTGTAACCGAAATTGTTTTTGTGGCCAGTCACAGGGTTGCTTTCCCGCCCCCCACGAGAAGTTGGAAAGGGGAAGGTATGTGACCTAAATTATTTCTATGAACAGTCACAGATGTGCCTTTCTCCACGAGAAGTAGGAAATGGGTAATAATGTGACCGAAATGATTTCTGTGGCCATTTACAGGGATGCCTTCCCGACTTAAGCGAGAAGTGAGAAAGGGGTAGGGATGTGACCTAATTTATTTCTGGGGCCAGTCACAGCCCCCCCCCCCCCCGACGAGACGTTGGTTATTGGTTTTTCAGAAAAACTTCATGATATATAAACAGTTATTTTGAGTAGATCTACAACTCTTGTTTGAAGCTTTTTTTGAAAATTTTATTATTCACTGAGATAACGCAAAAAAAACATGATTTTCATGGGTTTTTCATGTTTTCCACCATGAAAATCGAATTTGCACCTATTTTCACTACCATATTCGTGATCAGTGCGTCAAAATAGATACGTATACCGTGTTTCAAATTGATCGGAGGAATGCGCTTTTCGGAAGTACACGATCAATTTTTATCTGTAAAATTTGAATTGTTATTAGTAATTAGTTATTAGAATTGTTATTATTAAACGGTTATTTTGAGTGGATCTACAACTTTTGTTTGAAGCTTTTTTCAAAAATTTTATTATTCACTGCGATAAACGCAAAAAAAACATGATTTTCATGTGTTTTTCATTTTGTCCACCATGAAAATCGAGTTTGCGCTTATATTCACTACCATATTCGTGATCAGCGCGTCAAAATAGATACGTATACCGTGTTTCAAATTGATCGGAGGCATGCGCTTTCCGAAAGTACACCCTCAATTTTTATCTAAAGAATTTGAATTGTTATTAGGCTGAAAAGTAAGGCGTAAATCGCCTGTTTCGAAGCGTGCGATCGACCCGAGAAATCCACTCCCACCACTTTCCACACATCTTTCGGTTCTGTGTTCGTGTGAGTCGAGATTTTGCCTGACTCGCTGCACGCGTAGCGAGAAGATGTAGTCATAAGTGGAGGGGATGGATTCCGGAGATTGTCCCCTTTTTCTTCGACCTTTTCTTCAATCGCTTCTACTAAAAAATTTACCCGCTAACCCTAAGTTTTCTTTTCTCGCGGCACGTCACATATACAAATACTAGAGTTGATTGATTTCAGCTAGAAATTTCAGTTATGCAGTCTACAGTGTTTACTGTTTACAGAGTAAACTTAGATGCAATCACTGCTTTCTGTGCGTGCTACGATAAATTACCACAATATCTGCAAATATCGGGAATCACTCAGTATTTATTCTAATCTTGATAACAATACAATAAAATTCGCTGCCTGTACCGAGAAAAAAAGTCATTTTCCAGTTATTTTTGATAACGTAAGTCAGCGTGGTTATTATTATTTAGTAGATTGACTACTTATATATTACATTTATTAATATACATATACATCCATTATAAAAAATTTTGGGAGAGGGGTGTCGCAAAAAATTGAATAATCTTACCCAAACTTGAATAAATAGGAACTGTCATCTTTAACATTCTGTACATCTGTAACTGCAAACTCCAGATATACAGAAAATGCATCTTTCGTTTTTTGAATTTGAATTCATCATCTCGATAAAAACTGCCGATTCCACCACAAAATAACTATAATATTATAATAAAATAACTATACACTAAACAATAAGAATAACATGCAATTTTACAGGGCGCTTTTGTGAAAACCCGAAAAATGTCATATTCAATTTGAATTCGAGTTTAAACATGTAGATCCCGCTCGTCATAGTTCAGTTAGCTTAGTTTATAGGTGGGTGGGAAGCCCCGATGTGGCCGCTTGGCGTTCAATCTATAAAGCTTATTGTGCCTAATGAGTTCCGAAACTCTTTGTGAAGCCCAGCACGTCAACCACTGATCGCGTTATAATTTTGTCAGGTCCCATGAAGTGGGCCGTAAGGATTTTCTGCCTGAACTTAGCTAATGCCCAGCACTGGCATAAGACATGCATTGATGTTTCATCATCTCCACTGCATTTTCTGCACTCTGTCATGGGGTTGTACCCCACGATGGCTTTCGCCTGTCGTCAACCCTGGGTTTGATAGCCCAACTTTTGATAGCCGTGCCGATGCAGCAAAACGCTAGTCGCAGTACCGGTTCCGGATCCACGTTGTTCTTTTCTGCAAGTTCGCTAATTGCCTTTTTGCATTTCCAAACAAGCTTTGATGTGATGTCTGCTTTCCCAACTACAATTAATGTCGCTTGGCTGTCTGAGCAGATTGGATTCTGCCTACCAGCAGCGTTTGCCCCGATTAATGTTTCAACGCAGCGAAGGACGGCCAGGACCTCTGCCTAAAAGACAGTGGCATGCCGTTCAAGTGGGATCCCTGTCCCCCTTCTTCCTGCGCTGTCAGATATTCCTGATCCTGGCCCTCCCACTCCTTTGGAGCCGTCTGCGTACCAGATTTCCCCTTGGAGGATTGGGTTACCATTTGCTTTCCACATACACATGCTTGGATGCAGACGCGGAAAATGTTGGTGTAGTTAAAGCGTTTTATTGTTTTATCTTGCCTTATTTCTAGAATTGGCAGTGCACTGATGTCACTTGGGAGCCTAGTGTGTCTAGTTCCCCGAGTACATCTATTTGCTCTTGCCAGGCAGCCCATCGCGTGAGCCGCCCTGGCAGTTATCGCAACGTGTAGGGGTTCTTCACAGAGCATGCGCCCTATCCCCGCCGTGGGCTTAGTCCTCATTGCTCCCGTCACGCCCCTAAACGCTAGCGTTTGTAAGCGTCGAAGCCTATGCTGCATCCTTTTGAGTTTCAATCGTGGCCACTAGACCACGGCCGCGTATTGGAGCCTTGGTGTAAACACAGCGGAGTAGAGCTATGCACATCCAAAATGTCAAGAAAAAATTTCTGCATCAGATATCAAGATGCTTCGCCTAGTGTATTTTGCTATCTAGGATTACCCTCAGATGTTTGACTAAGTCTGAGATCGTCAGCCTCATACCACGGAATGCAGGGGCGTCAACTTTCGGCACTCTGTACTTTCTCGTGAATTTTGATGAATCCCATGCCTGAGAGGCGTGCTACTCTCTGTGCAGCGGGGTTCTTCAAAACACCTCATCCCTAATGTATATCTTGACCAGTTTCTCTAGCATTCAAGAATAACGGACGTTAAACTGATCGGCCGGAAATCTTCAGCAGCAATGTAGCCCTCCTTCCCAGGTTTCAGAATGAAGTCTACTCTGCCGTCCTTTCATGGCGACGGCACATGTTGAAGGGCAATGCTTGCCTTAAATAGTTTTGTCATTAGAGGGATGACAAAATCCATGCTCTTTTGTAAGATCATTGGATATACACCATCCACCTCCTCTGATTTAAAGGGACAGAAGGACCCAATGGCCCATTTCATTTTCTTATTATCAACGAACTTAGCGGCGAAATATCAGTCGGCCTTCTCCCTACCCTGGGCCCAGCCTTCCTCCTCTTGGTCAATTTAGGTTCGCTGAATACCTGGCCTTCCTGGTTTTAAATTCTTATTTTCTTATTGTAGTCATACTGAGCCGTCTTATAGATGTCGACTGAGGAGGGCACTTCGGAATGTTCAAGGATTTGTTAACTCTGGTGCCATTCAGCCCTTGGCATGGCAATCACATCATGGCTTGGGAGCATGAGAACTCGCACCCTGGATATTCCAGGGGGCTTTGCTATTACTCCTCTACGATCGGTCACGCCCCCCCCCCACCTATGGTAAGGGTAAGGACTGTGACCTACTACTACTACCATTCTACAATGCAGCGGTTCAATTGGTATTTTTTTCATTCGCATTATGCAATTTACATACTTTTGTTCAATTTTCTTAAGTGCCAATATAAATAAAAGCTTTTCAATATTTGAAGAAATCTCAACTAATACCGTCAAAGAAAAGTACAGTTAGGAAATGGGCAGGTACGAAGATTTGTGGGTACGAATACGGAGCTCTCGTTCTGCCTTCCCGCGTTCGGTTTGCATAGTTGAGACGTTGCCAAGTACTCCGCCACCACTTCAGACTCGAGTCTCGAGTCATACGTCGAACTTTTAATAATATTTACTCACTTCAAAAATGTTTTTAAGCTTGAAATTTGTCTTGCGATATAACTAATAATTCCTGATAATATTTATGATAACTTTTTAGAATTTCTGCAATGAAAGAATTTTTAGACACTTCATTGACTAGCAATGCCATCATCGAAACTCATGAACGCACCTCCAAACGCAAAGAGAGAGATCCCATATAGATGCGCGCTCTACATGCAGAAAAAATAACTTTATATTTCACTGAAAACCAAGTTAAATCTACTGATCTTCCAAGTACGTATATGGACAACACGACAGTTCAGTAAATGTTACGATTATAGGCAATTAAATATGACTATCATTGCAAGTTACCAGTACTACTCGTGCTTGGGTCGCTCCGTGAATTTTTGACTTTTCTGACTTAAAGTTGTTAAAAGTTTTGGCAAACTCGGGTCGTGAGTGTGACTGGGCCTTTTATCTGTGTGCACATCCCTTGGATATCGTTTTTAAGGCGATTTTAACTGTGAATTTTAAAGAAAAGTGTTTGGATAAATGAAGATGTACTACTCGCTCCAGAAACATGATGCTTAGTGCAACAATTTGCTCCATTTCTCGTAATAGCGTGATGTGTGTACTGCCTGAGCTGTGAAATTGGGAATGGATCTCTTGAAAATTTAATTTTTCTCCGACAAACAATTATTAGTACAGTTTCCCGAGTACCACTTATTGTTTTTCGCTGGCTAGAAAATTAGAATTCTAAGCACAGTATAAAAACATCGTCCCAGCACATTGTGATCCTCGCAGCTGTCTCACCAGTGGCTCTCACTCTTATCATGCCAGCTAACATGCCTAATACCAAATTGACCGTTTTGGGTCCCGATGAAACGGAGCGCCCCTGCCCACATTGTGGTAGCAACCGACGCACAGGTATAAAATGTATCGGCTGTGGTACGCTCTATCATGCAGGTTGTTACAATAGACAAAAAGTCGTAAAAGGAGTTGTCTCTAAATGCTGCCCACCATCCAAATCAGCTTCTCCAAACCCAATGATAACCAACGAAGCATTGGAAGCTCTGATGACTAAATTATTAGAAAAACATCTTGTTGCGATAAAGGAAGAACTCACCAAAAATAAAGATGTATGTATGTATGTATACCATTAAGCCATTTCCCTTTCAGGGTAGGCATGACACTACCCGATTCGGGTAGTGTTTCTAGGTGGATAGTTTTCTTGTAGTTATAAGTAACTACAAGTGTGGGCTCACCCAACCCACGATGTGCCAACAGCACTCAGTGTTCTTGAATGGTCACCCATCCAAGTACTAACCGCGTCCAACGCTGCTTAACTTAGTGATCTGACGAGAACTGGGGTTTTCAGCGTGGTATGGCCGTTGGCAAAGATGATATCAATAAAACCATGCAAAAATTCTCTGATAAATTAGATGTGGTTTCTGATCGCCAAAAAGTCACTGATCAATCCGTGGAACAAATCAAGGTAAGATTGGATACTGTGGAAACAGCACTCACTGCTATCGAAAATGCGGGCTTATCTTCTCATTCTAATGACCTTGCTGCTGAAGTCCTGGAACGCCAAGTCAGATCAAAAAATATAATTTTTTTTGGAGTGCCTGAATCCACTGCAAGTACTGCCGAATCAAGAATTGATGACGACAAATCTAAACTCAATGATATTTTTGTCAAACTCGATATATCACTGGATGGTTTAAAAATCTACAGGGTGGGAAAGAAATCAACTCAAACAAGTCGACCCGTTAAGGTTATCTTTAAAGATTCAGTTTGGGCTATTAACTTTCTTCGACAAAAATCGAAATACGATGGCCAGATTTCCTTTCATTTAGACCAAACACAGCAGCAAAGAGATCATTTAAAGAAGTTGAAAACCGAACTCCGGGATCTCAAAAATGATGGTTTAACAAATAAAACTATGAGGTTTTTCAATGGTGTTCCCAAAATCGTTGATATTCAACCCTCAAAACCAACAAAAAACGGATCAACAGCAAACCAGGAATAAGTACGTCACCGTCTTTTCTCTCAGTTTATTACCAAAATATTCGAGGACTTAGGACAAAGCTGCTTAACCTGAGAACATCAGCGTCAACATCGTCGACACGCTGGGACATCATAATTTTAACGGAAACATGGCTACATCAAGTTATAAATGACGCCGAACTCGGTCTTCAAAACTACCACATTTACAGAAAGGCCAGATCTCCGAACACGTGTATTTTTGCGAAGGGAGGCGGCGTTCTAATTGCCGCAAGTAAAAAAATAGCTAGTAACCAAATATTAATTTTAGAAAACTCTATCGAACAAATTTTTGTCAAAATGAGACTTGCTCATATCGGTTATATAATCTGTTCTGCACATATTTTCCACTCGCTTCTCCTATAGAAAGTTATTATCAGCATATTGGGTCTGCAAATGATGTCACACGGCAGTTTCCGCTAGCGAAACTCTTGTTTACAGGTGATTATAATCTTTCCGGTGTTTCCTGGTATACTGATAATAGAGATATATTAACAGACAGGGGTTCTTCAGTCAGAGGTACAACACTAGATGCGGCCGACAGTATATCTAACAACTATGCATTTTTAGATCTTAGGCGACTGAACAGCATAGAAAATTGTCAGGGCAAGCTCTTAGACTTAATTTTCTGTAATATCAGTCTTATAGATATCCAAATGACAGTAGATACTTTAATTAAGTGCGACGCATTTCGCCAACCTTTAGAATTAAAAATTCCTCTGCCTGATGGATTCTCTTCAATAAATGATATTTTCCTATTTTCAAACTTCGCTAATGCTAACTACGAAAAGATTCTAGAGTACCTCGCTGAAGTTGATTGGCAAAATGAATTACATTCAAACGATATGGAAATTTCAACTGAAAATTTTTATTATCATATTAATTTTGCGATTGATAAATATGTGCCTACTTAAAAAGTCTTCCTTTCAAAATATCCCACGTGGTTTAATCATGAGTTAAAAAATCTTACTCGATTGCAAAAGATTGCCCATAAAAAATTTAAGCAAAGTCAATCTTTAGATAATTATGAAAGTTTCAGCTCCTTAAGATCGAGGTGCAAAACCCTGAGTGACAGTCTGTATCTTCAGTATACCAGTGATATAGAAAGCAATGTACAAGAGAATACAGGGGCCTTCTGGCGTTTCGTAAATCAAAAGCTGAAGAACACAAATGTTCCAAGAAATATAGTTGATAATGATAGACACACAAACAACCATTTCTCAAATTATACTATAAATTTTGACCATGACGTTGGACTATCCGAACGTAAAATATCTGCACAGGAGGTTTTCAAGAGAATATCTAACCTAGACCCTTACAAGGGGCCAGGAGCGGATAATGTGCCACCTCGTTTTTTCAAAGAGTGTAGTAGTGTACTCGCTGAACCTTTAAGCATTCTATTTAATCACTCTTTAAAATGCGGGATTGTTCCAAAACGCTGGAAAGTCTCATCAATAACACCAATATATAAATCGGGACCAAAACAATTTGTAAGGAACTACAGGCCCATATCCATACTGAACGTCGCTTCCAAAATACTAGATAGTTTTATAGCAGATTGTCTAAAAGATTCTTTCAGTAATATTTTTATTGACGAACAGCATGGCTTCCGGCCTTGTAGATCCACAGTTACAAATCTCACAGTTTTTAGAGAATTTGTTACAGAAACTATTTATAAGGGTCATCAGGTAGATGCGATATACACTGATATCGCAAAAGCATTCGATCGCGTAAACCACGACATCCTTTTGTCTAAATTAAAGGCCTATGGTGAAAGAATTCAATATGTGAAAATTGGTAGTTTTAAGACAGATAATTTTTGTTCTACATCGGGTGTTCTCCAAGGCTCACATTTAGGACCTATATTTTTCACTATCTTCATGAATGATATTGCACAAGATATAACTTTTGTAAGATTTTTACTTTACGCTGATGATTTGAAATTATTCTACGCGATCAAATCAATTGAAGATGCAAAATTATTGCAAAAAGATCTAGATAACGTTAGCTATTGGTGTCAAGTCAATGATATGGCATTTAACGTTAGTAAATGCTCGGTTATCACCTTCTCGCGCAAGGTTAACAACGTCGATTTTCAATATATGCTATATGGATCGCTTTTTCAGGTATTGGAAATGGTCAATGATTTAGGCGTTCTCATAGACAACAGTGTAACTTTTGCGCCGTACATACGAAATATTGTATTGGAAGCTTCAAAAATGTTAGGATTTATTTTGCGCGTAGCAAGAGATTTTCGCCAAATTAATACATTAAAAACCCTGTTCATATCCATAGTTCGTCCAATACTTGAATATGCGTCAGAGGTTTGGAACCCTTATCAAGCTTTGTATACGGATAAACTGGAATCTGTGCAAAAGAGATTCTTGAGGTCAATTGCACTCAGATTAGGAATTCCTAAGGAAACAGGCTATTTGGAAACCATATCTGAATTATCGACCAGGGTAATTAATTAATTAATTTTCTGATGTTAAACATTGCGATCTACTGGTCAAATAATTTTTCTGGTGAAACGAGAAAAAATCTGCCTCAGCCCGGATTTGAACCGGGAACGCCACTATCCATGAGTGGAGCGTTAACCAATTACGCCACCGAGGCTGTAGCAGATAATTTATCGTTTCTCCTACATCCACAGGACGACGTGAATCTACGTCTAATTAACGTGTGGGTTTAGTGACTCATTCTAGTCTGAATAAATTTCACCGAATCGGAATAATTTTAATGGAAGATGGTATTTTGTCGACCAGGGTAATTAATTAATTTTCTGATGTTAAACATTGCGATCTACTGGTCAAATAATTTTTCTGGTGAAACGAGAAAAATTATTAGACCAGTAGATCGCAATGTCAGAAAATTAATTAATCAGTACTATTTATTTATTATTAATTTTTCGAGTTTTCGCATATGTCTCATCGTGTTCGAGGTAAATCAAAATTTTGATTTTTTCCTCTTTAAAATCTTTTTATTGGGCTAATTTGTGATGACCGAGGACCAGCCCTTGTATGAAACCCTGAAAATTTTGTTAGTTTCACGTATCTCACTGGTTGCGAGATCATTCAACCTTTTTTTTAATAATTTTGAAAATATTTTTACTGGGTCTATTCATGGTGGCCGAGGACCATCACCCTTTATAAAACCCCTAAAGTTTTTCAGTTTTAACGTATCTTATCGTTTTAAGATGACACACAATTTTTATTTTGGAAATCATTCTACTGGGCTGATTCTGGGTGATGCAATCCATACATTGCCGATTGCGCCATGAATTCATCCGGTGGTCCGCGCGGATAGCGTTCCCTGGCGGACCGGCTGAACGCAAGCTTTACGCAATAGCGTAAAGTTACCATCTGGGTCGGGTGAAAAACCAGGACGCTCAAAAATTTTCGAGCGATCCCTTAAAAAAAAAAAAGGTCATCAAGACAAAAATGTACCAGATATCCTTGACAAAAGTATGGGAAATGGTACAAATGATGCACTATCATTGTAATTATTGTTATTTATTAATTAAATTATCTATTTAATAATATAATTATAATTTTTTATCATTAAACTTATAAATTATTGTATTTGTAAAGAAATACATGTACACTGAAGCACTGTGCAGGTCTAGAAAGTACTCAATCGCTAATATTTAGCTTTTCTACCGATATTGTAACATGGATACTATCACGCTCGGTAATGCCGCCACAAAAAAACTATATACTATACACTAGCGCTTTTCGCGCACAATTCACATACTAAATTTAGAATTTGGATAGCGCGCGCATTTCTATAAAGTCGCGTTCAGTATTATGCTGAAACATACAACTGCGATTGCAGAAAAATAAAAATATAAAATATTTGCTGTCAAAAATCTTGGTTTCGTAAAAAACCAGGACATTTTGCCTATTTTCAAGAAAAAACCAGGACACCAGGACAGACCTCGAAAAAAGAGGACATGTCCCGAAAAACCAGAACGGATGGTAACCCTACTTAAAGTAATCTCGAATTATAATTAATAAAAGAAACAAAATAAATATCTAAATTGTTGCAATTATAATTGTATATTAAAATGTACGTTAGAAGATAATGCCGTGAATGCAATAGGTTTATTTTTCAACGTTAAAAATGAAAAAAAAACATTAAAGTCTGCTAAAGGCGACTTTAAGCGCATCTGTTCTACTGAGAGTAGATGCGCTTGAAGTCGCCTCTGGCAGACCTTCAATGACCACTATGTTTTTTTAATTTCTAACGCTAAAAAATAAACTTATTGCAATTATGGCATTACTATCTAACGTCCATTTTAATGTACAATTATAATTGCAACAATTTATATATTTATTTTGTTTCTTTTATCAATTATAATTCGAGATTACTTTAAGATTACTTTAGGGTTACTTTATGGTTACGCTGTAGCATAACGCTTGCGTTCAGCCAGTCCGCCAGGGTTGTTACGACTTTGAGGGCGAGCTAAGCAAGCCAATCGGATCGGTAGCATGTACCGAATCTTCTGTAATGAACACTCCATCACTATTGTAATCTCGGTTCAATGGATTTTACAAATCTTACAGTATTTAATACTAAGGAATAGAGGTTTATTTTACTAAATGATTACCGTTAAATTCACCTTAATTTCATTCTGACATTTAGGAAATGTTAAGTGATTTTGACATTTTCACCCCCTCATTAAGAGCAGTTTTTACTGTTACGGTTACAAGAAATACTTTACATTTCTTGATTAGTAAATATTACGTTTCTTTTTTCTGCGTGTAGACAAAGATATTATGTAGGTACGTTCAAACTTGCAAGAGAAGCGAAACGATGTGAATGTCTCCGCGCAGCGGGCAGATTTTTTGCGGGATTTTTTACGACAATTTTTTTTTAAATTAAACAAAACTTTTTCACATTTTTTTATAAGAATAATCAAAATTTTATAGATAATTCTGCAATAATTTCAAGAAAATATTCCATTTGAATAGAAAAAGATGATATTTACCTCAGATGTTTGATTGGTGGTAGTCCATAAGGTATTCCACGGAATGCCGAAAATTTTCTCCCGCTTCTGGATATCTGAATTGTTCCACTCAATATACCTTGGGAAGTTTTCACTAAAGGTTCGGTATTTACCAAAAAAATGCTGAACAGGAGGTGCAGCATCATTAAATGTAACTGAAAGTTGGTTAGACCGGGCTTCATATTTTACCCTGTCATCCTTAACTCTTTATTTTCAGTTTATATACTTGAATAAGCAATCTCTTATCTCCCACGTGTGAGAACAAAATATTTAAAAATCTGGAATTAAAGTTTTGCACGAATGAACGAGATTCGAACACTGATTCGTAAAATAGAAAAAGTATTTCGACGTTCGGAAAATCGTGCATTATTCGTTGAAGCTTGTAGAACGACCGCTCTAAACTCGTAAATGTATTATGTATTATACAACACACTTAGGAATATACTGAAACCTAGAAAACACACAACTTAAGGCATAAAAAATACAACGGAACAATAGGGGGCATCCATAAATCACGTGGCCATAAAAAGGGGGTGGGGAGTCAGCAAAAACACCACGGTCAAGCAATTGGGGAAGGTGGTGATTTCTTTATATCGATCAGGTGGCCAGGGGATAGAGTCTAAAATTAGGCGAAACCCGATCACGTGATTTATTGACACTTCCATAGCACATAGGCTATATTTCGCATGTAATCCTTATATTCTAACAGGAAGAATGGATACGTTTTGTAAGAAGCGTAATTTTCTTCAATATCTTGTAAACGAATCATTCTAATTCAGCAGAAAATTTTGTTAAATACTTCATTTTGCGAAGTTCGATTTCTAAAGCGAATTCCACTTCAAAATGTGTATTGGATCTTTTAATTTTTTTTACTGTTCACGAATTTTTTTTATCATTGATGAAATTTTTAAGACAAGCATATAAATAGAAATATCATTAAAAATTATCAGAATATTTTGATTTGAGTTGAATGCGTATTAATGATAAGATTCCTTAATCCGCGATAGAATAACGAGGTTAGAACGCGTCGATTGAAGCACGTTTTCACGAAAATAAGAGTTATGAAACGTAAGAACTGCTGTAAAATCTAAATTTTTGGTGACAGGTATCATTAAAATTACAATAATTATTCTATGTCCATTTCTTATGGATTAATAAGGATCTCCACTAAAATGTTAATGATTTGATGTAGATATTTTACATTCTAGATTTATTTTAAGACATGTCCAAAGAGTTCGGAAATGGACAGAAATTAATTTAATTTTGTTAGAAAAAGTCAGGACATATATTTTAATCAGAATAAAAAAATATAATGATTCATGAAGTAATCTATTCATCTACTCAATTAATGCAATTTCGCGCGCGGCTCGCTTCGCTCGCAAGTTTGAGCGCGCCCAGGACGCGCACCTGTTGGACCTCGCGCTTCGCGCTCCGAAACATTTGCCTGACGCTTTAAGCTCGGTTCCTCTAGGCTTTCGCACTTCGTGTGCTCGCTGTTGCACGCTTCGCGGGCCAATACTTTCTGAGTAAGCTTCATCGTTATGACCTGCTTTTGGTTTAATTATGTCAGTTTTACATAAAAGGAAGAACTAATTTACTTAAGGTTCTATCGACCTTAAGGAACACATTCTCATCAAGACACTCGCGCTTCGCGCTAGATATTTGGTTTAAAAATCATGTAAACCTCATCATAGAAACCCAAAAGTGACATGGAGGGGGGGGGGGTCAAAATTGTCGGAAAATTGCGTGGCGTAATGTATGGGTGGCTCCGATTACAAAAAAAATATACCAAATGATCGAAAATGAACTATAACACCTTGAGCATGTACTCACAGTGGTCCACAACCCTTTAACATAAAAAAATTCAGTAAGCAGATAATGTTGGCGCTTATACAATAAATTATAAACAGCGCCAGTTAGGTACATTTAAAATATGGAAAACTTTGTGAGAATTAAAATAGTAAATTTAGAAAATTTTCAGAACACTACTCAAAAAATAAAATGATTACATTTGAATAAATATAAATAATTAAAATAATTAAATTAAAAGAGCAATAATTATTTATTTCAAAAACTGTTCACATGTGTAACATTCTGTAAAGTTTTTTATTTAAACTAAATAATGTGATATTTTTAAACTGAAGATATAATGTGTTCTATCTTTTTTTCGAAATTTGTCTTTGGTGCACTAAATAAAATATATTGGAAAAAAATGATTGGAAAAGCAAATGGATAATGAAAGCAAAATCGTCGTTGCCAGTAATGCGCTTCACGGAAGTTTGGAAGGAGAAAAAAATAAATTCTCGCCGAGAATGAACGTCGGGTAAGTTACCCGGCAACTTACCAATATTACCGTACGTTACCAGGGTAATTTACCCGACTCAAAACTCTACGCTTGCGGCGCGAGATTTGGTCGTCGCGCTTCGCAATGACCATATGTTATGTTCTATGTTCTTCAGATAATAATCACTAAATTTGTATTTGATTTAAAATGAAGAAGGAAATTCGTTTACTTCGGCGTATATTTCCGTATCTTTCTAATAAATCATACAATTAGAAAGATTTTTTCCAACTATCTGAAAAGGGGAGAAAAAAGTATCTAAGTCGTTTTTGGAACATATACATGATAAATTTTTAAACAATTATTGAAATGATTTGTGCTTTTGCGTCACATTGTCGATGAGAATAAAACATGTAATCAATGTATATATACAAACAAAATTCTATTATATTAAATATTATATGAACTTTGCAGAATAATTAAAAAATTCATTATACACGGGCGTTTCAGCAGCAAAGGCTTTCAAATTATTATACCATTAAGCCATTTCCCTTTCGGGGAAGGCGTGGCTCGCTCGGTTGGAAAATTGTAGTGTTGCGAAGAAGGTATAGATTTTTTAGATTGATCTAGAATTTTCGTTTTATTTATTTAAATAACACGTTCGTTCCGCAACACTTCTCCAACCCAGGTTGCTGATCAATCTCTCTAGCGATCACCCCAAGTGAAGAGCTTCACAAGGTTTTTATGTGAGGTTACCCACTCGGGCCCATTAGTATCCAAGGTCTTGTGTTTCAGGCGTCATTCACTCTACTCTCATTGTTTTTATAAACTATTTGTTGCCATACTTTTCTGCCCTGGCATACTTCTCTAACTTCCTTCACGTCCATGCATTTTTTCATGCAAGCTCTCCTGTTTCTATGGCTTCTTATGTCTTTTTGGATTAAGGTCTCATTCACACATTCTAACCATTCTTTCCGCGGTCTGCCTCTGGACATAATGCCATTTACTTTACCTTTATACTCTTGTTTCGTTTCTCACTTTGTCCATCAGTGTTTTCCCGAAAATTGTGCGCAGAGGTTCCAAATTTTACTCTTATCCTTTTCTTGACAGGTCCATGTCTCGCTACGGTATAGCACAGTCGGTACAAAAATAGAATTATGTATTGCCATTTTAGCTTTTTTTGATATATTTTTACTTCTGAGAATGGACCCTGCTCTACCGATAACCTTCTGACCCTCGTTTATGCGTCTATCTAACTCCCAATCTATCTTCCCGTCACTAGTGAATAGGCTACCTAGATATATGTACTTATCAACTTGTTCTAATCTCTCATCATTTAGGACAATTCTACACATTGTTTTCTCACCTCTTCCTTCAAACAATATGATTTTTGCTTTATTTACGTTAATTTTAAGGCCCATGTTCTTCATGCTTGTATTTAGTTTGCTCAACATTCTTTGTAAGTCTTCGATTGATTCTGCCATAACAACCTTGTCATCTGCGAAGGGTAACCCACGTACCCTAACTCTCTCGAGATCTACACCTTCTTCGTCGAAGAGGGCCATTCTTAGGCACTTGTCCATAAATATGATAAATAGCCATGAGGATATAACGCATCCTTGTTTAACGCCTTGCATAATATCGAACCAGTCACTCAGTTTCCCATTAACCCTTACACTCGCTTTGTCTGTATCATATAGCATTTCACCTTTGCTGTTTCTCATGCTGACAACTCTCCTTGACTAGTCGTTTAACTTTCCTATTTTTGTGTCTGTAATCATTTTGAGCCTATTTCTCTCCTCATCGCTAAGACCTGTGATGTTCAACGTTCTCTTGTACGCTTCTTTCTTTTCTTGTCGGGCTGCCTCAATTTCATCATCCCACCATGCATCACCAGACTTTCTTCCTACAACCGCCATACCACACACTTCAGTCGCAGTTTTAACAATGATATCCCGTAGCATAGACCATGCTTTTTCTATATCTTTATTGCTTATAAGTGCTTCCCAAGTGGCCCTATCCATGCGTTCGTTTAACTTATTCTGAAAATCTATTCGCACTTCCGGTTTCTGTAAATTTTCAATCTTGATTCGCGTTTGTTTCGTTTTTTTCGTCCTCTTTCTTCTCCATCCCCGTCCTAAGTTTATTTTGGAGACTAGAAAGTAAAGGCTCTATTTTTTTTTTTTCAAACTCCTTACGTTTTTTTCTGTAGTTTTTCTATCGTTAGGAAGTTCTGAGGTATTTGAAATAATTTCCAAAGCTAGTTAGACTTAAAATACTTGCTGAAATAACATTGTTTATTTTCTAGAGATATAAAACTTGTCTTTACCGGATTTTCATCAGGAGAGTCCTCAAATGTATCAGCAAAAAATTTTTTGATCATTTCCAAGATGTTACTTAAAGTTTTTTCGTTGAAACAAGGTTCTAGAAATCAGGAATCTGTCAAATCGGAATTATCTGATGAAACAGTATTAAATATACTAATTTTTTCATATTTGAGGAAATTATTTAATTTGCCAACACTACTTTTGTTTATGAACTTTGTTTATAATAAGGTGTGACGTTCCAGATTTTAAATCTGTGACGTCAAAGAATTTATGTACAACTGGCGCC
>CAKNYM010050462.1:178114-190497 GCA_932195095.1 Andricus curvator | reverse complement strand
TTTTTTGTTGAAAATTCATCTTTCTTGGTTGAAAATGATTTTTTTTAATTCAACGGTTTTCTAAAAAAAATTGTCTGTTTGTCTTCAAATTTCAAATATTTGATTGAATTGTAATCTTTTTCGTGCAAAAATTTGACTATTTGGTTAGAAATTCAACTATTTTGTTAAACATCTAATTATTTTTGGAAAATCTAATTATTTTTCAAAGTTATCATTTTTGGATGAAAATTCAACTATGTTGTTAAAAATGTATCCTTTTAGGTTAAAAACTCATATTTTATGGTAGAAAAAAACATCCTTCTTAGTTGAAAATTTCTCTTTCTTGGTCGAAAAGTAACTTTTTTTTTAATTCAACTGTCTTCGAAATCATTCGTCTTTTTGTCTTAAAAATGTTATTATTTGGTTAAATATTTGACTATATTTCTTAAAACTCGTCGCTTTTACTGAATTTAAAAATTAATAATAATAATAATTAAAAACATAATAATAATAATGAAAAGTTAATCTATTTGGTTGTTAATGCAACTGTTTGGTTCAAAATTATTATTTTTGTTTTGTTTTGAAAATTCGCCTTTTTTGATAGAAAACCAATTTTTTTGGTTGAAAATTCATTTTTTTAACTGAAAATTCAACTATTTTGTTGAAAACTCAGCTCATTGGTTAAAAATTTACTTTTTTGTTGATAATTCAACTGTTTTGTAGAAAATTCACCATTTTCACTTGAAAATTCAACAATTTTTTTTTCATTCGTTTTTGGTTTGTAAAATCCAACTGTTGTTTATTTTAAATTAAAACTTTTTTTATGAAGTATTAACTATTACATGTTTCGTTGAAAATACATCTTTTTAGGTTGTAAATTCAACTCCTTGGTTGAAAGTTGAACTACTTTCTTAAAAAATTTTTTTTTTTCTTCAAGATTCATAATTTTAGTTGCAAATTCATATTTTTAAATTAAAAAGTAATTTTTTAAACTGAAAATTCAATTGTATTGTAGAAAATTTTTTTTTTTATTCAGAAATAATTCTCTTAAATGAAAATTTAACTATTACATTTTTGCTTAAAATTGATCTTTTTAGTATAAAAATGTAATTAGTTAGTTACAAAATTTTGAAATAAAACAAATATAAACTGATAATTATTCAAATAAAATTTGGACTACCATCACATTCATTGTTCAAACTATTTAGTTGAAAATTTATGTTATATTTTGGAAAATTCGTCTTTTCAATAGAAAATAAATCTTTATGGTTGAAAATTTAACTATTTGGTTACAAATTTATGTATTTTCTTGAAAATTCGTCTTTTTTATAGAAAACCAATTTTTTTGGTTAAAATTCATTTTTTTTAACTGAAAATTTAACTATTTTGTTGAAAACTCAGCTCATTGGTTAAAAATTTTATTTTTTGTTGATAATTCAACTGTTTTGTAGAAAATTCACTATTTTGACTTGAAAATTCAACATTTTTTTTTTAAATTCGTTTTTGGTTTGTAAAATCCAACTGTTGTTTATTTTAAATTAAAACTTTTTTTATGAAGTATCAACTATTACATTTTTCGTTGAAAATTCATCTTTTTAGGTTGAAAATTCAACAAATTCACCAGGCAAAAAGCTATACGAATACAATTGTACGCATGGGAAGGAATTGGGGAATATAATATTTCAGAATATTTTTGAATATTTAGGAATACTTCGGAATATGTAGGAATATGAGGGAATATTTGGGAATATCAAGAATATCAAGAATATTTGAGAATATAAAGAATATCAAGAATATATGGGAATATTGAAAGAATTACTTTTTAACCAAAAACACCGAATTTTTAACGAAAGAGTTGAATTTTAAAAAAACAAAGATTAATTTTCAAACTAACAGTTACATTTACAAACAAATAGTTGAACTTTTCAGCAAAAGGGACGAATTTTCAAAAAAATAGATACATTTTTAATCAAAAAGTTGAATTTTCAAGCCAGAAAGAAGAATTTTTCATAAAAAATGACGAACGTTCAACAAAATAGTTAAACTTTCTCGCAAAAGAGATGAATTTTCAACCAGAAGTTGAATTTTTAACCAAATGGTCGAATTTTCAAACAAAAGAGATTAAAGTTCAATCAAAAATAGTTGCATTTTTAACCAAATAGTTACATTTTCAATCCATAGATGAAGACGAAATTTTTAGAAGACAGTTGAATTTCCAATCCAATAAAATTAATTTTCAACAGAGCGGTTGAATTTTCGACCAAAACCGATGACTTTTTAAATAAATAGTTGAATTTTTAGCCAAAGAATTTAATTTTCAACAATATAATTTAATTTTTAACAAAATACTTGAATTTTCAACACAATAGTTGTCTTTTTAATCAAATACTTGAATTTTCGACCAAATCAATAAAATTTTCTACCTAAAAAGACCAATTTTCTACAAACAGTTGACTTTTCAAAAAAATAATTAAATTTTCAACAAAATAGTTGAGTTCTGAATAAAAAAAAAAAATTATCAACCAACCAGTTGCATTCATAAACAGCAGTTGAAATTTCAACAAAATGATTAAATTTTCAACAAAATACTTGAGTTTTAACCAAATAGTTTCATTTTCAACCTAGAAAGGTGAATTTTAAACCCAATAATTTAATTTCCAAAAAAATAATTAAATTTTTAACAAAATAGTCGAACTTTAACCAAACAGTTGCATTTGCACCTTACAAAGACGAATTTCAACAAAATAGTTGAATTTTCATCCAAATGATTAAATTTTAAAAAATAGTGTTAAATTTTTAACCAATATTAGTTGAATTTCCAAACTTAAGGACGAAGTTTCAACCATGAAGAATTTTCTATAAAAAATGACAAATTTTCCAATAGTTGAATTTCTGACCAATGAAGATTATTTTTAACAAAATAGTTATATTATTTTCAACAAAATAGTTGAAGTTTCCAGAAAAAGAGAAAAATTTTTAACAAAAAAGTTAAATTTTTAACCAAATGGTGAAATTTGCAATCCAAAAAAATAAATTTTTATCAAAGAAGTTGAATTTTTAACCCGAAAATACGAATTTTCAATAAAACAGTTAATTTTGAACCAATTAGTTGAATTTTTTTAAAACAACACATTATTTTAAACCCAAAAATATGAATTTTCAATCAAGAAGATCAATACGAAAATACGAATGTTTAATATAAAAGTAATTTTCAACCAAATAGTTGAATTTTGAAACCAAAAAAATCATTTTCAACCTAGAAAGGCGAATTTTCAACGCAATAGTTTAATTTCCAAAAAAATAATTAAATTTTTTTTAAATAATCGAATTTTAACCAAACAATTGCATTTGCAGCTTACAAAGACGAATTTCAACAAAATATTTGAATTTTCATCCAAATAATTAAATTTTCAACAGTAGAGTTACATTTTTAATCAATTAGTTGAACTTCCAAACTAAAAAAAAAGAATTTTCAACCAAAAAGTTGAATTTTCAAAAAAAAAAATTAATTATCAACCAAAGAGTTGATTTTATAAACAAATAGTTGAACTTTTAAGTAAAAGGGACCAATTTTCAACTAAATAGATTAATTTTTAACCAAAATAGTGAAATATTCAACCAAATAGTAGAATTTTCTATTAAAATAATAGAATTTTCTACTAAACAGTTAAATTTTCAACCAAATTATAATTTTCAACCATATGGTAATTTTCAACCTGATAGTTGAATTTTCGAACAAAATAATAGAATTTTCGACCCATAAAGACGATTTTTTTTCTGAAAAACGAACTTTTAACAAATTTTCAACTTTCAACAAAATAGTCGAATTTTTAATCAAAGAGTTGAATTTTCAACCCGAAAATCTTAACTTTGAACCAAATAGAATTGTTTAAATAATTTATCATTGTTTATAACTATCTTATCTTAGGTTAATGCTAGAAAATTGCGAGTTTTCCTGAAATTTTCAGCTTTTCTTTGACTTTTTGACAATAATTTCAACAAAAAGGCTCTTAGTAACAACTTCAAGGAAAATTGACATTTAATTGTATAGAAAATTTGAAGAATATTTCAAATATCTGTTATATTTCAGAAAAATATATATTCACAAAAAAGAGATTGTTTAAAAAATGAATCTCTATTGTTTATTTATTATTTATTCATAACAAAAAAGCCGAAGCAAAGGTAAAAATTTCAGAAAAACTGCAGCTTTCTAGCAATTATCTAAGAGAAAATAGTTATCAACAATAATAAATTGTTTAAACAATTATGTTTATTAACTTTTATTAATTATTACCTCACTAAGTGAAAAGTGGACAAAAACTTGACAATTTTAGAAAAAAACCGTAACTTTCAAACATTATTCAAAGAGAATATTATCAACATAACAATAAATTGTTTAAAAAATTATATTTTTCAACTTGAATTAATTATTACCTCACTTTTATTAAAAAGCAGAATAAAAATGTAGACAATTTTAGAAAAAAGTGCAACTTTCTAGCATTATTCTAAGAGAATATTATTATAAATAATAATACATGGTTTAAACAATTATTTCTGTTAAATTTAATTTAAAATGTAAAAGCTCTAATGTAAAAGTTGAAAATAAGTTGAAAAATTCGGAAAAAACCGTGCCTTTCCAACTTTAATCTAAGAGGAAATTGCTTAAAAAAAATTGTTCAAACAATTTTTTTAAACATCAAATTATCAACATAAAGGAATAATTTATTATTTATAAACGATTTATATTTAAAAAAACGGAAAAAATCATAATTAGCGCAAAAAATCGCAAACCTCAATTTTTCATTTATGGGGTTTTTTTGGGACCCTATAAATCAGACTTATAGGGTTGATATTTTAAAAAATAATTATTCATTTGTATTCTACAGCTAATTGTGAAGAGGACTCTATGTAGAAAATTATCGGGGAACTATTCGGGGCCAGGATAGACCGCCCTGACCGTAGTGTGGCGCTGTCAAGACGGACTATTATGGCGCTGAGTAGAAGTGAAACGTTTTTTTATGGTCAAACGCTAGTCTGGACGAGCTAATCTAGCACTAGACAGTTGATTTTGTGTTCAAAAGTTGAACAAACCTTTGGTCCTGATAAGCTAGCCAGTAACAGATTGGGGCCCGACAAGACTGACTAGATGATGAGGAAAAAATTCATTTAATTTCAATGTTCACTTTTCTTCTTTGTTATTTTTAAATACCCTGGCTTTTTTGGAAATGTAGAAAAAACTATTTGAGTTAGACGCTTATAAAAATGTTTGGTCATGACGGGCTAGCTAGCACCCGATTAGGGCCCCAAAAGACTGACTAGATGATGAGTAAAAAATATATTTTTTTAAATTTTCATTTTTTATTTTTAGTACTTTTAAACACTCTGGCTTTTTTGAAATTATGCAAGCAAATATTTAGGTTTGAAGCTTAGAGAATTATTGGTCATGATGGTCTAGACAATGCCCTAACTGGACGCAAGTCTGCGATATGCATGAAAATTCAACAAAAAACAATGAGTGAAAGTGGGGCCACACGGTAGAAGCGACAGTCCCCACTATTTATCCCCACTACTGTCGCGGCACAGTGGGGTGAAATTGGAAAACGAGGTTCAAAATGACATTTAGAACGTAATTATGCACTGATTTTAGATTTGTTTTTTAAATTCAGAACTAAATTTTTCAGAAAATGGTGAGAGTAGATTTTTAATTGTTTTGCTTATTTAATTTTTATGTTAATGCAAACAGCAAAAAAAATGTCGATTTTTTTAATTTCATTTTTTATCTTCTAGGCCAAATTTTTCTTTGTACTTCTTGTCCCTTGGATTTAATGCACAGGGGTATAAGAAAGATAAAAAAATTATTAACTTGCGAAGCTAATTGTTCTAAACAAATCGTATTAACAAATAATCGACATTAGGGGTTATTCGTCTTCAAAGTATATTTCTGCTGTGAAATCACTTGCCTTCATCGTTAAGATGATACGTGGCCATTGAAATTTAATATTGAATGTTATTTGTTTATTTTATAAACAAATCATATAAACAAATGCACATGTTGGGCGATTCTAAGCGAAAAAACCCCGTTTTTTCTTCTGACCTTGCTAACATTATATAGCCAATAATGTTTTCTGAAAATTTTATTGCGACTCACAAAATTTGTTCACTTTATAAACAAATTATATAAACAAATGTACATTTTCAGCGTTTTTATGAGAAAAGAAATCATCCTTTATCTGACCTTGCTGAAATTATATTGCCAATGATGTTTCTTCAAAATATTTTTGCCACTCATAAATATTTGTTCATTTTATAAACAAATTATATAAACAAATGCACATTTTGGCTGTTTTTAAGCGAAAAGAAATCGTTTTTTTTCGACCTTGCTGAAATTATATTGCCAATGATGTTTTTCTACAAAAATTTTGCCAACCATCAATATTTGTTTATTTAATAAACAAATTATATAAACAAATGCACATTTTGAGCGTTTTTAAGCGAAAAGAAATCGTCCTTTCTTCTGACTTTGCTGAAATTATATTGCCAATGACGTTTTCCGAAAAAAAATTGTCATCCATCAATATTTGTTTATTTTATAAACAAATTATGTAAACAAATGCGCATTTTTCGAGTTTTTAAGCGAAAGGATTCGTTTTTTCCCTCTGAACTTGCTGAAATTATATTTTCAATTATGGTTTATGGAAAAAAATTGATATGCATTAATATTTACTTATTTTATAAACAAATTGTATAAAAAATGAACATTTTAGGCGTTTACCTAATTGTTTTTAAAAATAAACAAATAGTGAGGCATGACAATATTTCATCTAGGCAATTCATTGTCAATATAGTTTAAAAAATAATAAAAGAAAACCGATTTCTTTCTGCCTATAAATATCTGCAATGTAAATTTGTTTATATAATTTATTTATAAAATAAGCGATTAGCGGTGTTTGGCAACATTTTTCGATAGAACATCATTGGCCATATAACTGCATCAAGATCAGAAGAAAAAACGTTATTTTTTCGCTTAAAAACTCCTTATACGTGAATTTATTTATATGATTTGTTTATAAAATAAGTAAATATTAATGAATGACGAAATTTTTCCAGAAAACATCATTGGCAATATAATTTCAGCAAGGACAGAAGAAAAAACGAATTCTTTTCGCTTAAAAACGCCCAAAATGTGAATTTGTTTATATAATTTGTTTATAAAGTGAACAAATATTGTGAGTGGTAATCAAATTTTTAGAGAACATTATTGGCAATATAATATTAGTAAGGCCAGAAGAAAAAACGGTTCATTTTCGCTGAAAAACGCCCAAAATGTGTATTTGTTTATATAATTTGTTTATAAAATTAACAAATATTGATAAGTGGTAAAAATTTGTTACAAAACATCATTGACAATATAATGTCAATAATGTCAACAAGGTCAGAAGAAAAAACGAATTCTTTTCGCTTACAAACGCCAAAAATGTGAATTTGTTTATATGATTTGTTTATAAAGTGAACAAATATTGTGAGTAGTCATAAAATTTTCAGAAAACATTATTGGCAATATAATATTAGCAAGGTTAGAAGAAAAAACGGTTTATTTTCGCTGAAAAACGCCGAAAATGTGCATTTGTTTATATAATTTGTTTATAAAATAAACAAATATTGATAAGTGGTAAAAATTTGTTACAAAACATTATTGACAATATAATGTCAATAATGTCAGCAAGGTCAGAAGAAAAAACGACTTCTTTTCGCCTAAAAACGTTGAAAATGTACATTTGTTTATATAATTTGTTTATAAAGTAAACAAATATTGTGATTGGCACTAAAATTCTCAAAAAACATTATTGGCAATATAATGTTAGCATGGTCAGAAGAAAAAACGGTTTATTTTCGCTTAAAAACGCCCAAAATGTGCATTTGTTTATATAATTTGTTTATAAAATGAACAAATAACATTCAATATTAAATTTGCATCGACAGGTATCATCTTAACGACGAAGGCAAGCAATTTCAGAGCAGAAATATACTTTGAAGACGAGTAAACCCTAATTTCGATTATTTGTTAATACAATTTGTTTATAACAATTACCTTCGCAAGTTAACAATTTTTTTATCTTTATTATACCCCTGTGCATTCAATCCAAGGGACAAGAAGTATAAGAAAAATTTTGTCTGGAAGATAAAAAATGAAATTAAAAAAATCAACATTTTTTTCGCTGTTTGCATTAACATAAAAATTAAATAAACAAAAAAAAATAAAAAATCTACTCTCATCATTTTTTGAAAAATTTATTTCTGAATTAAAAAAAAAAATCTTAAATCGGTGCATAATTACGTTCTAAATGTCATTTTGAACCTCCTTTTTCCAATTCCACCCCACTGTGCGCGGTTAGCGTGACAGTAGTGGGGATGTCGAAGAGGAGTCTTTAGAGAAAAAGTTTCACTTAAAAAAAAATTTCCAATGCATTTTTGGACCACCCTATTGTGCACTAGGGTGGTCCAAAAAATTTTTTTTCGAAAATTAATCCATTTGTTTTTGTTTTGAAAAAAAATGATATTTAGGGGTGGCGCAAGCCCCATGAAGTTTAACATGTATTTCCCATAAGAAAAAAATACGTTTTTGTAAATCTTATTCAGAATCCTCAATATTATCTCAATCGAGTTGAAACTCAACATTTCTCTTCACAATTAGCCATAGAATACGAATAAAATATCACTTTTCAAATATCACCCCCATAAGTCTGTTTTATAGGGTGCCAAAGAAACCCCATAAGTGAAAAATGGGTTTTGCGAGTTTTTGGCGCTAATTATGATTTTTTTGCGGTTTTTTTAGTGCAAATTGTTTCTAATGCATAAAATATGACTTTATACTGAAAATTAGATATTTTAATGAATTGTTTAAACAATTTATTATTGTTTTTAGCAATTTTCTCATAGAATGTAGTTAGAAAGACGCGGTTTTTTCACAAATTTTCCATTTGTTGTCCAATTTTCAATTAGAGGGAAGTGATAGTTCATCAATGTTAACAATAGTGATTGTTTAAACAATTTATTATAATTATTAATAATATTATATTTGAATAATGCTAGAAAGATGCGGATTTTTTTTTTTAATTTCTGGCTTTTTGTCCAATTTTCATCTGTAGTGAAGTAATAATAAATTCAAGTTAACAAAATGATTGTTTAAACAATTCATTATAATTATTAATAATATTATATTTCAATAATGCTGAAAAGATGCAGTTTTTTTTTTAATTTCTGGTTTTTTGGCCACTTTTCATTCGGAGTGAAGTAATAATAAATTCAAGTTAACAAAATAATTGTTTCAACAATTCATTATACTTATTAATAATATTATAATTGAATAATGCTAGAAAGATGCGGTTTTTTTTTAAATTTCTGAAATAAAAAGGCGATGCAAAGTGAAAGATTTTAGAAAAAACCGCCACTTTCTAGCACTTATCTGAGAAAAGATAGTTATAAACAATATTAAATTGTTTAAATAACTCTTCTGTTAACTTTAATTAATTATTACCTCACTAAGTGAAAAAAGGACAGAAATGTAAAAATTGCCGTAAAACCGGAACTATCAGGCGCAATCGATATAGATGAAGATAGTCATAAACAATAATAATTTGTTCAAACAATTATTTTTGCTAAATCTAATTAATTATCAAGTCACACATAATAAAAAATAAACAAAGAGTTGAAAATTTCAGAAAAAACCGCAACATTCTACCGATTAAGCAAAGAGAATATTATCAACAATGATAGTAAATTGTTTAAACAATTATTTTGTTAACTTGAATTCATTATTACTTCACTCCAAATGAAAATTAAACAAAAAGCCAGAAATGGAAAAAAACCGCATCTTTCTAGCATTATTCAATTATAATATTATTAATAAGTATAATAAATTGTTTAAACAATTATTTTGTTAACTTGAATTCATTATTACTTCACTCCGAATGAAAATTGGATGAAAAACCAGAAATTAAACAAAAAACCGCATCCTTTCAGCATTATTCAAATATACTATTATTAATAATTATAATAAATTGTTTGTTTAAACAATTATTTTGTTAACTTGAATTTATTATTACTTCACTACAGATGAAAATTGGACAAAAAGCCAAAAATTTAAAAACAATCCGCATCTTTCTAGCATTATTCAAATATAATATTATTAATAATAATGATAAATTGTTTAAACAATCACTATTGTTAACATTGATGAACTATCACTTTCCTGTTATTGAAAATTGGACAACAAATGGAAAATTTGTAAAAAAACCGCGTCTTTCTAACTCCATTCTATGAGAAAATTGCTAAAAACAATAATAAATTGTTTAAACAATTCATTAAAATATCCAATTTTCAGTATAAAGTAATATTTTATGTATTAAAAACAATTCGCATTAAAAAAACCGCAAAAAAATCATAATTAGCGCCAAAAACTCGCAGAACCCATTTTTTCACTTATGGGGTTTCTTTGGGACCCTATAAAACAGACTTATGGTGTTGGTTTTTGAAAAGTGATATTTTATTCGTATTCCATGGCTAATTGTGAAGAGAAATGTTGAGTTTCAACTCGATTGAGATAATATTGAGGATTCTGAATAAGATTTACAAAAACGTCTTTTTTTCTTATGGGACATACATGTTAAACTTCATGGGGCTTGCGCCACTAAATATCATTTTTTTTCAAAAAAAAAAAAGAAAATGGATTCATTTTTGGGTGGATTCGAACAAATTTGGGGGGTGTCCCGATAAAAATTAAAAAAAAAAAAATTTCCAATGCGTTTTTGGACCACCCTATTGTGCACTGGTATCCAGTACCACCCTCCCCTTAAAAAAAACATTCCAAACCTATTAAAACCAAAAATCTGATTTCATTCTCTCAGTTCCTGTCAGCAAGTCTTTTTAGAACACGTCCGGACTATTAGGTCCAAGTTGATTACTCTCTTTAATTTGTGCACGCGGCAAAAGGTCCTACAAGGAATTATTTATTATTTATATTCGAGGAACCAGAGTCTGACATCCCAATCCAACAACCTATAAGCTCTGGAGTTACGAGAATTTAATATTGGCTTTGCATGCACGTGGCACGGAGGTTGTCGAAGAAAAAAAAATTGTTTATAGAATTCGTAGGTTGAGTCAGAATCACAACTGGTCGGTGGGATGTTGTGCCAATAATAAGAGTGCCAGGTTGAATTACAGACGCTGCACCGACCAAGGACAAGGCTGTCATTCATTCGCTCGTTTCTACGATCGATCACTCATTCATCGCGATCCTTTGTTTATATTTTACATTATTTAAAATATTTTTATTGCCTGTCATCAGGGACCAGGGTAGCACACGAGCCGAAAGGAACTTCAAACCTCGCTTATCAGACGCACATGCCGAATCCGGAAGTAGTACGGAAAACGAGGCGGTGCAGACTTTGAGGCACACGTACCAAGAACGTACGTGATAAACAGGCCTGATCTGGATAGGAATGGAACTTGGAAGGCCACCTGCCACATATTAAAAAAAAATCATTTTATTTCTGCTCTCAAGCCAGGCACTTATACTTTTTAATAAGCTGATTCAAATTAAGTATTTTTTTAAAATCTTTTTTAATCAGAGCAATTCAGTAAAATTAGTATGTACAGTTTGAGCAATAAATCATCCGGGAGAATTATCCAGGTGTTGGTTTTTAATCAGTCATTTTATTTCCTCTGTTTTTCAACTCCCACATTTGTGCTAATTTGTTATGGTCAAGTTGTCTATAAGTCTGTAGCTATATTGCTGTACTTTTGAAGAAAGGCTTTATCTACATTTTTTATGAAACAAGAATTTTTTTATCGTTGGATCCGTAATGAAAAAATTAGTCAAAGCAGATGCTACAAGCCTACAAAAAAGGGTCTCGTAGCCTATTAAGACGTTAACTAAGTCGTTTAAACCTCCCCCTCCCATACTTTCCCTCCCTTACTCCCTCTACAATCCTCTACTTCCCCGACCCACACTTCCCCCTTCACCCTGCCTTCACCAACTTCTTCCTCCTTTACTTCCTCCTCTCCTTTATTCCACAGTTAACACTCTCCTTTCCCTACTTCCCTTCTCTAGCCATCACTTCCCATCCCCTACTCACCCTCATTTCTAATCATTTCCCCTACTTCTCCTTACTTAAACTCACTTCTACCACTTCCCCTCCCCTCATTTTTCCTCACTTTCTATAGTTCCCATCCCTAATTTCCTCTACTACCCCTTATTTACACTCACTTCTCCTACTTCTTCTACCCTCATTGTCCCTCACTTCCCATAGTTCCCCTCCGCAATGTCCACCCATTTCCGCTGCTTCCCCTCACTTCCCCTATACCATCAATTCCTCATCCATTCTTCTACCCTCATTTCTTCACCC
>CAKNYM010050462.1:133138-172635 GCA_932195095.1 Andricus curvator | reverse complement strand
AATATTTAAAATCTTTGAAATCTTTTTAAATTTTTGTAAAATATTTGAAATCCTTGAAATATTTAAAATCCTTGAATTATTTGAAATCTTTATAAATTCGTTGATATCTCTGGAAGTAGTTAAAATCTTCGCGAAATCTTGAAATTTCTGTAAAATCTATTAAAATTTTTATAAAATATTTGAAATCCTTGAAATATTTAAAATCTTCGAAACCTTTGTTAAATCTTGAAATTTCTGTGAAATCTTTTTAAATTTTTGTAAAATATTTGCAAATCCTTGAAATCTTTTTAAATTTTTGTAAAATATTTGAAATCCTTGAAATATTTAAAATCTTTGAAATCTTTTTAAATTTTTGTAAAATATATGAAATCCTTGAAATATTAAAAATCATTTAAATCTTTTAAATGTTTGTGAAATCTTTTAAAATATTTGTGAATTCGTTGAAATCTCTTAAAGTACTTAAAAGCTTCGTGAAAACTTGAAATCTTCTGGAATCTTTTTAAACTTTTGGAAAATATATGAAATCCTTAAAATATTTAAAATCTTTGTGAATTCGTGGAAATCTCTTGAAGTACTTAAAATTTCTGTGAAAGCTTGAAATTTCTGTGAAATCTTTTAAAGTTTTTGTAAAATATTTAAAATCTTTTGAAATCTTTGTGACTTCGTTGAGATCGCTTGTAGTACTTAAAATCTTGAAATTTCTGTGAAATCTTCTGGAATCTTTTTACGATTTTGGAAAATATATGAAATCCTTAAAATATTTAAAATCTTTGTGAATTCGTTAAAATCTTTGGAAATGTTCAAAATCTTTGTGAACTCTTGAAATCTTTTTAAATATTTAAGAAAAATTTGAAATCCTTGAAATCTTTGTGAATTCGTTGAAATCTCTTGAAGAACTTAAAATCCTTGTGAAATTTTGAAATTTCTGTGAAATATTTTGAAATCTTTTTAAAATTTTGTAAAATATTTGAAATACTTGAAATCTTTGTGAAATCTTGAAATTTCTGTGAAATCTTTTAAAATTTTTGTAAAATATTTTAAATCCTTGAAATCTTTGTGAATTCATTGAAATCTCTTGAAGTACTTAAAATCCTTGTGAAATCTTGAAATTTCTGTGAAATATTTTGGAATCTTTTTAAATTTTTGTAAAATATTTGAAATCCTTGAAATCTTTGTGAAATCTTGAAATTTCTGTGAAATCTTTTGGAATCTTTTAACATTTTTGTAAAATATTTTAAATCCTTGAAATCTTTTCAAATATTTGTGAATTCGTTGAAATCTCTTGAAATCTCTTTGTGACATCTTGAAATTTCTGTGAAATCTTCTGGAATCTATTAAAAATGTTGTAAAATATATGAAATCCTTGAAATATTTAAAATCCTTGAAACCTTTGTGAAATCTTTTAAAATATTTGTGAATTCGTTGAAATCTCTTAAAGTATTTAAAATCTTCGTGAAATCTTGAAATTTCTGTGAAATCTTTTTAAAATTTTGGAAAATATATGAAATCCTTGAAATATTTAAATTCCTTGAAATCTTTTAGAATATTTATGAATTCGTTGAAATCTCTTGAAGTACTTTGTGAAATCTTGAAATTTCTGTGAAATCTTTTCAAATTTTTGTGAAATATTTGAAAAACTTGAAATCTTTGAAAATATTTGTGAATTCGTTGAAATATTTTGGAATCTCTTTGTGACATCTTGAAATTTCTATGAAATCTTCTGAAATCTTTTAAAATATTTGTGAATTCGTTGAAATCTCTTGAAGTACTTAAAATCTTTCTGAAATCTTGAAATTTCTGTGAAATCTTTTTAAATTTTTGTAAAATATTTGAAATCCTTCAAATCATTGAAACCTTTGTGAAATTTTGATGAAATTTTTGAAATATTTAGGAAATCTTTTGTATTCATTCGGAATCATAAAAATATTTTTAATTTGTGTAAAATCATTTGAAATCTTAGAAATCTGGTTAAATTCTTTGGAAATGTTCAAAATCTTTGTGAAATCATTGAAATCTGGTGTACACGCCTTTTTCAAATCTTTGAAATCCTTGCAATCTTCATGAAATGTACGAAATTTTTGACAAATCTTTTGAAATATTTGTGAAATTTTTCTTAAATCTTTGTTTGTGAAATCTTTTTTATTCGTTGAAATCCTAGAATTATTTGAAATCTTAAAATTAATGAAATCTTTTCCAATCTTCTAAAATGTTTTGAAACCTTTTGAAATCGTTTCAAATCTTCGACGTTTTAAAATATTTGAAATCAGGTGTACACGCCTATTTTAAATCTTTGTAAAATGTTCAAAATTCTTTTAAATATTTTAAAATATTTTAAAATATTTTAAAAGCTTTGAAATATTTTTAAACCTTCTGAAATCTTTCGAAATGTTTTGTAATCTGGTGAATACTCAAAAACCGAGTCGTTAAACCCTTGAAAAATGAGTTATATGGCCATGGCTCATTCTAATTCTGAAACTGAATTAACATCGACATTTTCAGCTAATAATTTTTATAATTTGTAAGTTGAATATCACAAAAAATGTATACTTTAACATTCTATATTAGCGGAGACGAAATAAAAAACTTATAGAATTTTTCACAATATTAAAGTCTGTTCGTTGTAATCTCTAAAATAATTGCTAAAGTCTAAAAAAAATGCCAAGAAATCTCTTTATTTATTCTGTAATGAATAAAAGATAAATTAAATCTTGACGAATAAAAAACTTTTCAGTAGCAAGATTTCTTCTAAATGAGACGTTTCTTTTAGAATAGACTAAAATATTTAAATTACTGATATATTTAAAATAACTGTTTCAAAAGAAAATAAATTTAATTCAAGGTTCTCGTGAAAAATGCTAGGAGATTTCCAGGTCCCATTTGTGAAAATTATATTTCTTTACTGAAATTTCCTGTCTCAAACTAAAAATTATAATTCTTGACGGAAATTCCAAGCACTATCTCAAAATTCTAATTATTTTAGAAATGTCCCTGTCCCAATGTCAAAATTCTAATTCTTTGTCGAAATTGCCTGTCCCAAAGTTAAAATTTTTATTATTTAAGAAATTCCTTGTCCCAAACTAAAAATTATAATTCTTTAAGTAATTCCTTGTTTAAAAATCGAAATTATAATTTTTACAAAACAGTTGAATTTTCAACCAGTAAATATGGATCTAACTTTAAACTTAATTTTCAACTTTAATTTAAAGATTAAACTTAAATAATTCAATTTCAAGTTGGAAAAATTAATGTTTAACCAAAGAGATGGATTTTTAACTACAATTATAGAATTTTCAATTGGAATAAGTTAAATTTTCAGTTAAAAAAATTACTTTCAACAAAAAAAACTAATTTTCAAAAAAATAGTTACATTTTCAAACAAAGTGATGAATTTTCTAATAAAATTGTGAATATTTAACTGGAATAGTTGAATTTTAAATCAGAAAGATGAATTTTTAAGCGAAATGATGAATCTTTAACTAGAATAATTGAATTTTTTACCAAAAAGATGAATTTTCAACCAAGGAGACTAATTTCTACCAAAAAAGAAGAATTTTTAACTAAAAATGCTAATTTTTCAACCAAAAGCTGAATAATTAAATTTTTAGTCAAAAAATGAATCTTCAAAGAGATGAATTTTTAACTAAAATTATGGAATATTCGATTGGAATAATAGTTACATTTTCAGCTAAAAAAATAATTTTCAACCGAAAACCATCCAAAGAAAAAACAAGTTTTCAATGAAACAGCTCATTTTTCAACAAAAGAAATTAATTTTTAATTAAAACGACTAATCTTTAAAAAAAATTGTAACAAAAGAGTTTAAATTTCAACCAAGTAATTTTATTTACAACCTAAAAGATGAATTTTCAACTAAACTGATAAATATTTAACTGGAATACTTGAATTTTTAACCGAAAATTGTTTTCGGTTATTTTTAAACAAGAAGTTTCTACAAAAATTATGAATCTTAAACAAAAAAATGTATGTTTAAAAAAGTAAATGAACTTATAACAAAATGGTTGAATTTTTCTGACTAAAAAAGATGAATTGTTAACGAAAAATGTAATAATTGATACAATAACCAAAAAAAAAATTAATTTAATATAAAAACCAGTAGAATTCATTTTACAAAGACGATTTTTCAACAAAATAGGTTATTTTTCAACCAATTTGTTGAGTTTTTAAGCCAAAAAGACCAATTTTTACAAAAAAGTTGAATTTTCAACCAGTAAATATGGATTTAACTTTAAACTTAATTTTCAACTTTAATTTGAAGATTAAACTTAAATAATTCAATTTCAAGTTTGAAAAATTAATGTTTAACCAAAGAGATGGATTTTCAACTACAACTATAGAATTTTCAATTGGAATAAGTTGAATTTTCAGTTTAAAAAATAGTTACATTTTTAAACAAAGTGATGAATTTTCAAATAAAATTGTGAATCTTTAACTGGAATAGTTGAATTTTAAATCAGAAAGATGAATTTTTAAGCGAAATGATGAATCTTTAACTAGAATAATTGAATTTTTGACCAAAAAGATGAATTTTCAACCCAGGAGACTAATTTCTACCAAAAAAGACGAATTTTCAACTAATAAAGATAATTTTTCAACCAAAGAGATGAATTTTTAACTAAAATTATGGAATATTCGACTGGAATAATAGTTACATTTTCAGCTAAAAAAATAATTTTCAACCGAAAACCATCCAAAGAAAAAACCAGTTTTCAATGAAACAGCTCATTTTTCAACCAAAGAAATTAATTTTTAATTAAAACAACAAATCTTAAAAAAATTGTAACAAAAGAGTTTAAATTTCAACCAAGTAATTTTATTTCCAACTTAAAAGATGAATTTTCAACTAAAATGATAAATATTTAACTGGAATACTTGAATTTTTAACCGAAAAGAATAATTTTTAAACAAGAAGTTTCCACAAAAATTATGAATCTTCAACAAAAAAATGTATTTACAAAAGTAGATCAACTTTTAACAAAATGGTTGAATTTTTCTGACTAAAAAAGATGAATTGTTAACGAAAAATGTAATAATTGATACAATAACCAAAAAATATTTTAATTTAATATAAAAAACAGTAGAATTAATTTTAAAAAGACGATTTTTCAACAAAATAGGTTATTTTTCAGCCAAATTGTTAAGTTTTTAAGCCAAAAAGACCAATTTTTATAAAACAGTTGAATTTTCTACGAAAACAAGGGAATCTTCAACAGAAAAATACGAATTTTCAACAAGATAAGTACATTTCTAACCAAAAAGATGAATTTTCAAATAGAATTATGTATTTTAAAACAAAATGGTGATATTCAATCAAGAAGATTAATTTTCTACCAAAAAAGACGAATTTTAAACTAAAATTTCAACAAAAAAGATATAAATTTTAATTTAAAAACTAGCTATTTTAGCTAAATTGCCCCCCTTTATACATTTTACATTGCCCCCTTTTATACATTTTACATACGAACAAATTATTATTTTATTGCTTTTCCCTCATTTTCCCGGCTCTACGTGCCAAATTTACTGAAAAAAATTAGATTTTTTACATTTTTCACAAGTTTTTAAATAATACGATTAATGAATTAATTCATTTAGTTATTTCGGGCAAAAATGTAACGAAAAAGTAACCTTTTCATAAAATAAGTAACTTTTTAGTAACCGTGGATCAAAAAAGTAACTAAGCTACTAAGAAGTAACCCGTTCCGAGCCCTGAATTTCCCATAAAAATATAAAAGGTCAATTTGATAACTTCGCTCTATATCAACAAGGAATTCAACTTCTTTATTCTCTCATACATGCAAGTATGTACAATTCGTAACGACGGATTAAACTAAGATGTACTGGTGTCTTCATTGAGTTAAACTCTTTCTTGAGTATTTTGCCACATTCTAAAAGAATATCGGTATTTTTCAATGTAACCCCATTGTCTTCGTCTAATTTCCACCTTGTATTTGCATCAACTCTGAGTCTTTGGAAAGTTATAGTCCACGGTCTCTAATATTTATTCACTTTCAGTCATTCGCAGAAAGCAGACTCAAAAAATTGTAAAGAACATCAGAAAATAGGGAAAAAAAACCTACGAATAAAATTCTCCAAACTAATTTGTTCACAACCCTCGTATTTTGCAGTTCTTCCTTTTATTTTCTGAATCTCTTAAATGCATTTCTGACAAGTTGGCTTTGTGTTTCAGAACATTCAGACTTTTATCGCCATCGTCAGTAGCAGACAGACAGACTTAATCCAAAATAAATGCACCGATTACAATTGTACATTTCAAAATCCTCGAGCTTCTTATGCTTTTACACTAATTCTATTTCTATCATAAAGGTGACTCCACAATAGGAATTTATGTCCAAAGTCCCATTGTGGAGTCACCCTCAAAGTCACCCTGTATCAAAGCGTACTCAAAAACAAAAGGTTCACACTATATCTGTCGAGTGAGTTGATACTAGAAAATTTATTTAAACTACTTATTAAATGCATTCATTACTTTTGTCAAACTTGAAACACCTATAGACTATACAAAACAATAAAGAATAATCGACACTGCCATTGTCTGAAATTTGCCCGCAAAAATCGCCAATTTTATTTCATAAACTGTCGGAATGAACTGCAAAATGTCGATTTTGATGAACCAAAAAGAAAAAGAAGAAAAAGTATGAGTAGCATCGTACAAATGACGATTTTGAAGCGCGGCATCTTGAGTATGCATATATTAATGAGATACAATAAACGTATGTCCAAAAGACATAAAAAGATATTCTATGAAAAAGAATCTACTTGATATTTACATGCTTTATTTCTATGAAAACGAATGTACCGAAATGCGTCGAAACTGATGGCATTGATCTTTAATAAAAAGAAGGACAATCGCGACACGCAAATCCTATTCGGAAATGAGGCAGCGTGCAAATCTCGAATGTAAAACAGATCGTAATGGCAGCATGGGCATTAGTTACGTCATACGTCATACGTCGGGTGGAACAAGAAGCAAAGAACTCCTGATTCCCTGTGCATTGTAAAAATAGACTATGCAACAGAGCAGTTGTCTTATCCGATAATCAAACCACATCCGAGTCGGAAACTTCCCTTGTTGTGATTTAGCATGCCGCTCAGGGCGAACGAAAATGGCAGAGGTTGCAATTTCTTTTCCAGGACGGCTCCAACTGTCCAGTTTGAATCAACGCTTCCTGAAATGATTTCATGTCATAAGTTCTAATTTTAACAATAAAAACAAGGGACCCTACTTAAATTACGTAACGGCTCAAGGGTGGGGGGGGAGGTATTTTGTTACGATTTGTTACGGTAATTTAATTAATTTAATTTATGTACGTCATTTTTGGAAATTTGCAAATGAAACAAATAACTCGTAGTAATTGCACAGAAATTTAATATTAATTTAAATTTACGCGCCAAAGAAACCTGGTGAGTGAAAAACGAATCTATCCTACAAAAATTGTTAAGAAGGGGGGAGTTTACCATTCACCAGAGTGCGCGATCTGTTCGGGTCCGCGTTCTGCGAAAATTTAAATTTAATAAATGAAAAATAGCTTTCTTCATACAAATTTTTAATAAAAGTTTATAGTTCATTTGCAAATTAAAGTAGAATAGTAAGTCATTCAGTTTGAAGAGATAAAATTTAATATTTTATTTACTGGTCAGTTTTTTTTACGTAGTTCTGCATTTTACAAACATAAGATGATTGTATATTGAAAAAAATTCAAAGTACGTGTTTTGATAACATTCTCCATTTTTTATAACAAATAGTAGATTTTCAACCAATAAAGATCAATTTTAAACCAAAAATGAAATAGTTCAATTTTCAACTAAAAAGATGAGTTTTCAAACAATAAGATTAAGTTTCTACTAGAAAGACGAATTTCCAAAAAAATACGTAAATTTCCAACTAAATATTTTAAGTTCTAAGTAAAAAAGACAAATTTCCTACTAAAAGAAAACGAATTTTCAACAAAATTGTTAGATATTCATCTAAAAAAATTAATTTTTAACCAAAAATGGAATTTCCAACAATATAGTTTAATTTGCAACAAAATAAGTGAATTTTGAACTATAAAAGAAACCATTTTCAACAAAAAATGGAATAGTTAAATTTTCTGTTTAAAAAATTAATTTTCAATAAAAAAACTAATTTTCAACGAAAGAAATGAAATTTCAACCAAAAAGATGAATACATGAATCTACAACCAAATAATTCAATTTTTAATGGAATTTTCAACCAAAATTGTTAATTTTCTGCCAAAAAAGATCAATTTTTAATAGAAGATTAATTTCTTTCATTGAAAAAAAACGGTTTAGTTGAAAATTCGTTTTTTTTTGTTGATAGAAAACTCATCTTTTGGATTGAAAAATCCACTATTTGAACAAAATTTCATGTTTTTGGTTGAAAATTCATCATATAGATTAAAAAATAATTTCTTTGGTTGAAAATTCGTTTCTTTTTAGTTGAAAATTAATTTTTTTAACTGAAGATATAACTATTCCACTTTGGCTTGAAAATTTATATTTTTAGTTGAAAAATAATTCATTTTGCTGAAAAATCGTTTTTTTTTAATTTACTTTTCTAGTTCAAAATTGAATTATTTGTTAAAAAATCATTTTTTTGTTATGCAAAAAAAATATTTTTTTGAAAATTCATTTTTTTTTTGGTTGAACATTTATTTTTCTGACATTTTAATTATTCTAATCTTGGTTGAAAAATCATTTTTTTTAGATGAAAATTCATAAACTTTGTAAATTTCCAAATAAATATTTGTAGTTCTAAGTAAAAAATACAAATTTCCTACTAAAAGAAAACGAATTTTCAACAAAATTGTTAGATATTCAACTAAAAAAATAATTTTTAACCAAAAATGGAATAATGAAATTTTCAGATAAAAAATGAATTTCCAACAATATAGTTTAATTTGCAACAAAATAAGTGAATTTTGAACTATAAAAGAAAGCATTTTCAACAAAAAATGGAATAGTTAAATTTTCTGTTAAGAAAATTAATTTTCCATTTAAAAAAAACTAATTTTCAACGAAAGAAATGAAATTTCAACAAAAAAGATGAATACATGAATCTACAACCAAATATTTTAATTTTTAATGGAATTTTCAAACAAAAATGTTAATTTTCTGCCAAAAAAAGATAAATTTTTAATAGAATAGTTAAATTTTTAGACAAAGAGATGAATTTTCAACTAAAGTAATGAATCTTCAACCAAAAAAATTACTTTTCAACGAAGTGGTAAAATTTTGAACCAAAAAGGATGGATTTTAAACGAAAAATTAAATAGTTGATATTAAAAAAAAAAATGTAATCGTAAATAAAAAACAGTTGAATTCAAACAAAAAAGACGAATTTTAAATAAAATACTTAATTTTTAAGTTCGAACATTAATTTTTAACAAAGTAAATCAAATTGTCAATAAAATAGTTGAATTTTTATCGAAAGAAATGAATTTGCAACTAAAATAAATAAATTTGTAAACAAAAATGAAATAATTCAATTTTGAGTTAAAAAAATAATTTTGGACCATAAAAAAGGAGGTTTGAACAAAATACTTAAATTTGCAACTAAAACTAGTGAGTTTTCAACTAAAAAGATGAATTTTCAACTAAAAAATTATTCTTCAACCAAAAAAAATATTTTTAACAAAGTAGTTAAATTTGTAACAATGTAGTTAACTTTTTAACCAAAGAGATAAATTTTCAACCAAAATAAATGAATTTGCAAACAAGAAGAATAATTTTCTAAAAAAAAGTCAATTTCCAAATACATAGTTGAATTTTCAACTAAAATAATCAATAATTGATCTTTTTCTTTGATTTTTTTTTCAAGAAAAGAAAAACGATTTTTTTTAAAATTAGTTACATTTTCAAACTAAAAATGATTTTTCAACCAAAAAGATCAACTGTTAAGCATAAAGATTAATTTTCAATTGAATTTGCATCGAAATGGTTGATTTTTAAACTAAAAGAGGCGAACTTTTAACCAAAAATGGCATGTTAAGTTTTTAGTTAACCAATTTTTAACGAAAAAAATTGATTTTCACCAAAATAGTTTATTTTAAACCAAAGAGATGAATCTTCAACAAACAACGTAAAATGTAATAGTTGATATTTAAAAAAAAAATATTTTAAATTAAAAGCCATTGAATTCAACTAAAAAGGACTATAAAAAATAGAAAACTCTTTGGTTGAAAGTTAAACTATTTTTTTGAAAACTGCTCTTTTTTAATTAAAAATTGGTTTCTTTAAATGACTGAAAATTTTTTATTTGCTGAAAATTCGTCTTTTTGGTTCTATAATTCTTTTTTTTTATGATGAAATTTCATCTTGTTTTGTTGAAATATTTTACTTTTTTCTCGAGAATTCATCTTTTAGGTTAACAATTTAATTATTTGGTTGGAAATTCAAGTATTTTGTTTGAAAATTCCAGTCTTTTTTTATGTTCAAAATAAATAAAGTTGAAAATTTTTAATTTGTATCTGAAACATTGTTTTATTCTGTTTATAAAAGATCCTATGATAAAAATTTCATATCTCATATCTTATTATTTCTGGAAACCATAAATTACGTGCAGTAAGAAGGGGGGGGGGGATTTTTTTGCGGGTTGTTACAGGGATGTTGGTTTTACGGATGTTACAGTTTGTTGATCCGTTACGTAATTTAAGTAAGGCCCCTAATGTACCTAAAGGAGGGAATATTGAGGTAAGTAATTCAGGGTGGCCGCAAAACTTAATTTTCAAAATTTTCTGATTTTTCCCTGGCTAACCCAAAAAGTGACTAAAGTGCATTGATAATGCGACTAATTTCTTTTGAATTTAAAAGAATTTGAAAGAATTCGATGAAATTTATAGGGATTCCAGGTGAATTTGAACGAATTCAGGATAAATTCATAAGACTTCAAAAAAATTCTAGTTGAATTCAAAAGAATTATAAAAAAAATATTTACTCTAGAAAATTCCATTGATTTTCGTAACATTGGAGTGAATTTCGAGGAATCTGAAGGAAATTATAAGAATATCATGAAATTCATACAAATCTATGGTGAATTAAAAAAAATTCAAGTGAATTGAACACAATACAAAAATATGAAAAAATTCATTGAGTTCAATAAGTTTCGAAACGAGTTTAGAAAATTTATAGAAAATTCAGGATGAATTAAACAAAAACTAAACCAAAATTTTAATGCACTGAATTTAACAGAGTTACGTGAATTTACAAAAAGTCAAGCGAATTCAACAAATTTAACAGAATTCCAAAGAATTTAAAAGAATTCATGATAAATTAATAAGAATTCAGGGTAAATTCCAAATGAATTGCAAAAAATATTTGAAAATCTTTTCTAATCTTTGAAACTCTACGAAATCCCTCACGTCTTGGGAACAAATTCTTTGAAATTCATTAAAATATTATAAAATTTCGTAAAATTCTATGAAATCTGAAGATATTTCTAGGAAATTCTTTACAACCGCATGAAAATTGCTCAAAACCCCTTAAAATCATAAAAATTCTTGGAAATCACTTGAAAATTCCTTGAAATCTTAAAATTCCTTGAACCTTTTCAAAGCTCTCGAAAATACCTTGGAATATTTTTAAATACCCTAAAAATATTTCAAAATCTTTAAAATCTTTTGGAATTTTTTAAAGCTTTTGAAAATTATTTGGAATTTGTTTAAATATCCTAAAATCTTTAAAATCATTTGGAATCACTTTAGATTATTGAAATCTATTAAAAATACCCTAAGATATTTATAATTCTGTAAAATCTTTTGAAATCCCTTGAAACTTTGTAAAGTTCTTGTAATTTCTTGGAATTTTTAAAAATAACCTAAAATCTTAGAATTTCATGGAAGTCCCTTCAAATTCTTGAAATAAATTAAAAATTCTTTAGAATCTGTTGAAATATTCTAAATTCTTTTAAATCTTTGAAATCCTACGAAATTCCTCAATTCTTGTGAATTAATTCTGTAAAACCCCATGAAAAATTTTTTAAATCCCTTAAAATCATTCCAATCCTTAGAAAATCCTTGAAATTTTTTGAATCTCTGGAGGATGCTCAGGAACATTTTGAAATCTCTTCAAATTATTTAAATCTGTCTTTAAAAATATTCTAAAATTTTTGAACTTCTTCAGAAGCTTTGGAAATACCTTGAAATATTTGGAATCCTACGAAATCCATCAATTCTTGCGAATAAATTTATTAAAATCCATTAAAATATTATAAAATCCAGAGAAATTACATGAAAGATGATGAGAATTGAAATCCTGGAAAATGGATTAAAATACTTTGAGAGATTTTAAATTCCTTAAAAATATTGAAATCCTCGTAAATCTTGTAAAATCCCATGTAATCTTTTAAAAAATTCCAAAAATTATAGGTCCTATAAAATCGGTCCATATCGTCCGATATTCTAGGAAATTAATTAAAAGCCGAGGCTATTTTTTTGGAATCTTTTAAAATACACTAAAATATTCTGAATCTTTTAAAATATATTGAAATTTTGGAAAGCTTTTGAAAACTACTTGGACTTTGTTTAAATACCGTAAAATATTTTAAATCCATTGGAATCACTTTAGATTATTGAAATCTATTAAAAATACCCTAAGATATTTTTAATCTGGTAAAACTGTTTGAAATTTCTTAAAGATCTTGAAATTTTCTGAAAATTTTTTAAAATACCCCAAAACCTTTAAAATCCATGGACTCTTTAAAGCTCTTGAAAATTCTTTGGATGTTTTGAAAATACCGTAAAATATTCCAATTCTTTGAAATCACTTGAAACTTTTTAAAGCTGTTGGAAATTGAATTTCTAAAAATATCCATTATAACCATTCAAATCCTTAGAAATTTCTGGAAAATTTTTAAATCTCTTCAAATCTTTTAAAATACCCTAAAATATTTAAAATCCTTTGAAATAACTTCAAATTATTTAAATTTATTAAAAATTCTTTGGAATCTTTTAAAATACCCTGAAATCTTTTAAATCCTGTAAAATGTTTTGAAATCTCTTGACATTTTTTAAAGCTCTTGAAAATTTCTTGGAATTTTTTGAAATACCCTAAAATCTTAAAAATACATGGATCTCGCTTCAAATTCTTGAAATAAATTGAAAATTCCTTAGAATCTTTTAAAATATCATAAATTCTTCAAAATCTTTGACATCCTTTGAAGTCCCTCAATTCTTGTGAATAATTTTTTGCAATTCTAACCAAAATTCTAATCTCTTGAAGATGTTTTGGAATCTTTTGAAATCCCTTGAATGTTTTTGAAGCTCTTGAGAATTTCATGGAATTTCTAAAAATACTGTAAAATCTTTAAAATCGTTTATAATCCTTTTAAATCATTGAAATCTGTTTAAAACTTTTTAGAATCTTCTAGAATATTTTAAATCCTGTCAAATCTTTTGAAATCTCTTGACATTTTTTCAAGCTCTTGAAAATTTCTTGGCATTTTTGGAAATACCCTAAAATCTGAAAAATACATGGATATCCCTTCAAATTCTTGAAATAAATTGAAAATTCCTTAGAATCTTTTAAATATCCTAAATTCTTTAAAATCTTTGAAATCCTTTGAAGTCCCTCAATTCTTGTGAATATTTTTTTTTCAATTCTAAAAAAAAATTGCAATCTCTTGAAGATGCTTTGGAGTCTTTTGAAATCCCTTGAAACTTTTTTAAGCTCTTGAAAATGTAATGAAATTTTTTTAAATATCCTAAAATCTTCGACAAAAACCTTTGAAATCCCTTCAAATTATTGAAATCTGTTTAAAGTGACTAAAATGATCTCATTTAAAATAGTTATTTTATTTTAAATCCACGTCTTTTACCTGACTTTCCCTGACCAACAAAATTCCCGGATTCCCAGGTTGTCCCCTCTCCTGCGGCCACCCTGGGTAAATAATTGAGTAGTGTCCCCAAACAACAAGTCCCCGGTACAGGTTTCCACATTTTGTGGCCCTTAACACGGATTCTTTTACTTGCAGGGTTCACTACTCTCTTCAAGGGGACCTATACTCTATACTTATAGTCTACAGTTTAAGGTGGAATCCAAACCACCAGAATTTCTCATGGCATCGGCTCGAGAGCCTAAACCAGCCACGGAAGGTCTTGAGATAAAAGTTTAGGAGTACGAATATTTTAAAACACACCTCTGAAGACAAGATCCGCTTTCGGAAGATCAACTTGATATCCGATTGTAGCGGTGCATTCTTGTATTCTAGAGTTGACTTCCAGTTCAACTCCAACTTGGACTTGATCGCTAGCTTTTTGGTGGAAGCAGAGGTGACATCCACCAAGACTGAGGCTGGCACTCATTGTAGAATCTCCACTTGTATAACGACCAGCGGCTGAAGCTACAGTGATTGATCCTCCTGGGACCGTTGGTCCTTTTTGATAAGCCACCTCTCCACCTAAAGCTAGTTGCGGCGTTATACTTTGCAGATAATGCAAGACCATTACACCTGCAAAATAAAAGATTCTATAGTTTTTTACAGAAATAATTACTTAATCTATGACTGGATACTAGATCCACTTACAAATTTCAGATTTTACAGCCCGAAATGTTCTCAAAACAGGGGAAATAGGGTGATTTTTCATGAAAAGAAGGGAATAATAGAGGAATAAATTCTTTTAAATAAAATTATTGTAGGTGTCATATTGAATTCAATATAAAAACGAATTTTCAACAAAATAGTTCATTTTTCAACCAAAGCGATGAATTTTCAACCGAAATTATGAATGTTCAACCCAAAAAAATTAATTTCTAACAAAGTAGTTTAACTTTCAACCAAGTATAGTTGATTTTTCAACCAAATAGATGAACTTTCAACCAATAAGATTAATTTTCTACTAAAAAAGACGGATTTTTAATTAAATACATGAATTTTCAATAAAAAATATCAATTTTCAACTAAAAAATATCAATTTTCAACAAAAGACGAATTTTTGATTAAATAGTTCATTTTTCAACTAAATACATGAATTTTCAATTAAAAAATATTAATTTTCAGTTAAAAAGATTAATATCCAATTAGAAAAAACGAATTTTCAACAACAACAAAATATTTAATTATTCAACCAAAGAGATGAATTTTTAACTGAAATGATACATCTTCAACCAGTAAAATTAATTTTTAACAAAGTAGTTCAATTTTTAACCAAGTATAGTTGAATTTTCAAACCAAAAAGTGTTTTCTATTAAATAAAAAACAGTTTTATTCATCCAAAGAAATTAATTTTCAACCAAACAAAAAAAAATGAATTTTCAACCTAGAATACTAATTTTCTACCAAAAAAGACAAATTTTTACCAAACTACATGCATTTTCAATCAAACTGTTTAATTTTTAACCAAAAAAGATTGATTCTCCACGAAAAATGTAATAGTTGATATTTAAAAAAAAAAAAGATTTTAATTATAAATAAAAAATTAAATATAACAAAAGAAGACGAATTTTCAACAAAATAGTTCATTTTTCAACCAAAGCGAAATTATGGATCTTCAACCAAAAAAATGAATTTCTAACAAAGTAGTTTAACTTTCAATCAAGTATAGTTGATTTTTCAACCAAATAGATGAATTTGCAACCAATAAGATTAATTTTCTACTGAAAAAGACGTATTTTTAATGAAATAAATGAATTTTCAACAAAAAATATCAATTTTCAACTAAAAAATAGCAATTTTTAACCAAAAAAGGCGAATTTTTGACTAAATAGTTCATTTTTCAACCAAAGAGATGAATTTTTAACTGAAATGACAAATCTTTAACCAATAAAATGAGTTCTTAATAAAGTAGTTCCACTTTCAACCAATTATAGTTGAATTTTCAACAAAATACATGAATTTTCAACTAAAAAACATTAAGTTTTAGTTAAAAAGATTAATATCCATTTAGAAAAGACAAATTAAAAAAAAAAGTTAATTATTCAACCAGAGATGAATTTTTAACTGAAATGATGAATCTTCGACCAGTAAAATTAATTATTAATAAAGTAGTTCAACTTTTAACCGAGTATAGTTGATTTTTCAACCAAAAAAGTGTTTTCTATTAAATAAAAAACAGTTTTATTCAACCAAAGAAATGCATTTTCAACCAAACAAAAAAAATGAATGTTCAACCTAGAATACAATCAATATTTAACCAAAAATGAAATCGTTAAATTTTCAGATAAAAAAATATTCTTCAAAAAAAAAAAGATTTGTAACAAAATAATTAAATTTTCAACCACAGAGATCAACTTACAAAAAAAAATTATTATATAACAAAGCAGTTCAACATTCAACCAAGTAATTTATTTTTCAACCAAAAAAGATGAATTTTTAACGCGAAATGTAATAGTTGATATTTGAACCAAAAAATACGAATTGTCAACAAAATAGTTGAATCCTCGACCAAAACAGAATAATTTTCAACAAATTAGTTGAATTTTAAACAAAAAAATTAATTTTTAACAAACTACGTGAATTTTTAACCCATAAAAGACGAATTATTAACAAAAAATTGATTAGTTGATATTTCAAACCAAAAATATTTTTATTTTAAATAAAAAAACTGTTAAATTTAACAAAAGCAGACAAATTTTTTACAAAATACCTGAATTTTCAACCAAATAGTTGAATTTTCAACTAAAAAAGATCAATATTGAACCAAAAATGGAATATTATTTCAGTTAAAAAAAATTAATCTTCAACCAAGACATTTTTTTTTAACAAAATAGGTATATTTTCAACCAAAGAGACGAATTTTCAAAAAAAAAAAAAAATGATTTTTGAACAAAGTAGTTCAACATTCAACTGAGTAGTTGAATTTTCAAGCAAGAAAGATGAATTTTCAACGAAAAAAATGCAATAGTTGATGTTTCAACCAAAAAATACGACTTTTCATGAAAGTAGTTGGAATTCCAACCAAAAAAGATTAACTTTCTACCACAAGAGATGAATTTTTAACAAGAGCTGCATTTTCAAGCTTTAAAGTAAAATGCTTTTGAAAACAGTTGACTTTTAAACCGGAAAAGATGGATTTTCAACCAAACAGTTAATTTCAATCAAGAGAGATGAATTTTCTACCGAATAGTTGAATTATAATAAATAATTTATTTTCAACTAAACCATTACATTTAAGACTAAATAGTTCAACTTTCAAACAGAAGAGACGAATTTTCAACAAAATAGCTACATTTTTAACCAAACAATTGAATTTTCAACATACAAAAATGAATTTCCAACCAAATGGTGGACTGTTCAATCATAAGGGATTAAACTTGAACCAAGAACAGTTAAATTTTTAATCAAATATTTGAATTTTCAAAGCAAAAACCTTTTTTTTGAAAGACAGTTGAATATTCACCAACAAAGTACATTTTCAACCAAGAAAGATGAATTTTCAACCAAAAGAAATGACGTTTCTACCAAAAAATATGAATTTTTAGCCCACAGGTACGAATTTCTATTAAAAAAGATGAATGTTCAACAAAAAAGTTGATTTTTCGAACCAAAAAAAGATGACTTTATAACAAAATAGTTGAATTTTCAACAAAAGAATTCAATTTTCAACCAAATAGTAGATCTTTCAACCAAAAGAGATAAATTCGGGACCAAAACTGTAATAAAAGACTTTTCAGCCAAAAAGAATTAAGTTTCAAGCAAAAATAATTGGATATTCTTATTAAGTTCTATTAATTCAGATTCAATTCAAGCGAAAAAACGTGAAAGAGGGGAAGTTTCTTGAAAACAGGGGAAAAAGGGGAAGTCTTTTTTAAAAAGAGGAGAATAGAGGAAAGAGAGTGAAGCCTGAATTTTATAGACAGAGATTGTAATGAATATTATTGAAACATCATACCAGAATTATTAATAATATCAGGATTTCCTAGTGTTGCCGAAAGTGTATACGAATCGCCACGATAATCCGAAGTCATCTGTACAGCTGTGAATTTACTACGTTGGACTTGAGTGGCAAGTTTCCCCCTGATTCTCTGGCCAAATTGGTGTATCATATTGGCATTTAGGTTTCCACTGGGATCAATGTCGCCCAACAAAACTGGAAATGCTTCCGTTGGTGATGTCTGTTTCGTTCCAACGTACGTGGCGCCAAATCTAACAACAAAAGAATATATTGTTTAAGTAATTCGATGGTTTTCCTCATTTCAGGGTGGCCACCAAACTTTTTTTTCAGAATTCCCCGACTTTTCCCTGGCAAACTTTTCTTTTTCCCTGCCTATTAATATTTAATGACCAAAATTCTAATCTTGTAACATTTTTTATGTAGAATAATAACTTCTAACTCATAACAATTACAGGCCTCACAGTTCCTATGAAATAAAATATTGGGTTCAAAGGGTACTTTTTACCACGCTCATAGCAGGCCTCACAGTCCCTATGGGATAAAATATAGGGGCCAAAGGGTACTTTTCGTCACGCTCATAGGGTACTTTTTTCGCGCTCAAAGGGTAAAAAATTCAGGATAAAGGACCCCGCACCAAATGTACAGAAAAAAGCCTTATGATAAAAAATTCTAAAAAAAATTTTTTCTTGTATTTTCGAACCTGCAAACTAAAAATTCGAAAGAAAAATGTCAGAAAGATGGGCATTTTTTAGACAAACACTTGTCCAAAGTTTCGATTTTTACATGTATTTTAATGGAAAAATGCTTATTTTAGCCAAATGTTTTTTTTCCTCGAAAACGCTATGATAGATTTGACTAAAACTTTTATGTTTTGACGATCAGGCGTAATGAATCAAAAGATTCATACCCACGAACTAGAAAGATTAACGATTCTTTGAGTATACAGCATGTTTTTGGGGGTATTTTTGTACTCTAAACATCCCAGTAACATATATGTAAATCATCATTTCTTAGTAACTAAAATCAATAGAGATTTTTATTCAACTGCTACGGTATGAAACAATTTTCCAATAAGTGGAGTAAGCGTACATAGCAAGAATATGTTTTGACCTAATTTTAGGGGATGTTTTACCATCCCTTAAACAATGAGTCTGAAGTTCCTAACGCATTAATCAATAACGAAAAATAATTTTATTTTTAAATGCATAAAAGCTGCTATTTCATGACAGAAAATAGTCGCGTACAACCCTAAAAACTTCTTGAAGCACTTTCAACCCCTCATCAGATATAAAACTCACCCAAGCTACCCCGAAATATTTTTAAAATTCAACAAAACCAACCTAATTAAAAAATCCGCCCAGTTTTTGCTGATAATAATTTCAATTGATGCCAAAGGGGCACACATCAAGTCTCAACCCTTCAGCACATGTAGAACTCACCCCAGCCACCCCCGGATATTTTAAAAGTTCATAAAAAATCACCCTAATTCAAAAATACGCCAGGTTTTTCTGATAACGTTTTCAGTTGATGCCAAAGGGACAAAAAAGTGTCTCAATCCCTCAGCATATATAAAATTCACCCCAGCAACCCCTAAATATTTTTAAAATTCAATACAATCACCCTAATTTCAAAGTACACCAGGATTTTTCTCAAAATGTTTTCAGTTGATGCCAAATGGGCAAAAAAAATTTTCAAAACCTCAGCACATATAGAACTCACCCCAGTCACCCCTAAACATTTTTAAAATTCAATACAATCACCCTAATCCCAAAGTACGCCAGGTTTTTTCTGAGAATGTTTTCAGTTGATGCCAATGGAGCAAAAAAATGTCACAACCCCTCAGAACATGTAGAACTCACCCCAGTCACCCCTGAATATTTAACTATTTTTAAATATTTTAAAAATTCAATAAATTAAAAAAAGTAAGAAGAAAGGACAGTTTTCAGATACGCACTTATCAAAGTTCCAATTTTTACATGTATTTTAATGGAAAATGATTGTATTGAATTTTAAAAATATTTAGGGGTGACTGGGGTGAGTTCTATAGGTGCTGAGGTTTTGAAACATTTTTTTGCCACTTTGGCATCAACTGAAAACATTTTCAGAAAAATCCTGGTGTACTTTGAAATTATGGTGATTTTATTGAACTTTTAAAATATTCGGGGGTGGCTGGGGTGAGTTTTACATGTGCTGAAGGGTTGAGACTTTATGTGTGCCCCTTTGGCATCAATTGAAATTATTATTAGCAAAAACTGGGCGGATTTTTTAATTAGGTTGGTTTTGTTGAATTTTAAAAATATTTAGGGGTAGCTTGGGTGAGTTTTATATCTGATGAGGGGTTGAAAGTGCTTAAAAAAGTTTTTAGGGTTATACGCGACTATTTTCTGTCATAAAATAGCAGCTATCATGCAATTAAAAATAAAATTATTTTTCGTTATTGATTAATGCGTTAGGAACTTCAGACTCATTGTTTAAGGGATGGTAAAACATCCCCTAAAATTAGGTCAAAACATATTCTTGCTATGTACGCTTACTCCACTTATTGGAAAGTCGTTACATACCGTAGCAGTTGAATAAAAATCTCTATTGATTTTACTTACTAAGAAATGATGATTTACATATGTTACTGGGATGTTTAGGGTACAAAAACACCCCCAAAAACATGCTGTAAACCCAAAGAATCGTTAATCTTTCTAGTTCGTGGGTATGAATCTTTTGATTCAGTACGCCTGATCGTCAAAATATAAAAGTTTTAGTCAAATCTATCATAGCGTTTTTGAGGAAAAAAAACATTTGGCTAAAATAAGCATTTTTCCATTAAAATACATGTAAAAATCGAAACTTTGGACAAGTGTTTGTCTAAAAACTGTCCATCTTTCTGACATTTTTCTTTCGAATTTTTAGTTTGCAGGTTGGAAAATACAAGAAAAATTTTTTTTTAGAATTTTTTATCATAAGGCTTTTTTCTGTACATTTGGTGCGGGGTCCTTTATAAAACTTCAAAACCATTCAAGTTAAATTCCAACGAATTCGAAGGAATTAGAAACAATTTTAAAAGTAAAAAAAAATCATTGATTTCCGTAAAATTGGAATGAATTTAGAGGAATTTAAGATAAACAAGAAGAATTCGATGAAATTCATAAAAATTCAAGGTGAATTCAAAAAAATCGTAATGAATTGAAAAAAATTTTAAAATATGAAGAAACTTTTAAGAATGCAGTAACTTTTAAATGAGCTTAGAAAAATTCAAAGGAATTCAAAAGAATTTTATGAAATGCCTAAGAATTCAAGGTGAGGTTGAAAGAATTCACGATCAATTCAATAAAAACTTTTAAAATTTAAAAAAAAAATCCATGGAATTAAGTATAATTGAGTAAATTTAGAATAATTCAATGTGAAGTAAAAAAATTCAAGGGAATCCCAAAGAATATAAAAGAATTCAGGGTGAATTAAAAAAAAAATGTAAAATCTCTTCAAATCTTTGAAACCATACTAATTTCTAAATAAAAAAAATGACTAATGACTAAAAACAATTCAAATGAATTGGAAAAAGTTTTAAAAATCGAAAAAATCCATTTATTTCTGTAAAATTTGAGTGAATTTAGAGGAATTTAAGGGAAACGAGAAGAATTCGATGAAATGCATAAAAATTCAAAGAGAATTAAAAAAAATTCAAAGGAATTGACAAAAAATTTAAAATATGAAAAAATTCATTGAATTGAGTAAGTTTGAAATGAATTTTAGAAAAAATTACAGAGAATTCAAAAGTATTTGATGAAATGCCTAAAAATTGAAGGTGAGTTTTAATGACTTCAAGATGAATTAAACAAAAACTTTTAAAAAATTCATTGACCTGAGTAAAATTGAGTGCATCTTGAAGAATTCAAAAGAATTTAAAAGAATTCAGGATAAATTAATAAGAATTTAGGGCGAATTCCAAAAAATATTGGAAAATGTCTTAAAATCTTTGAAACCCTACGAAATCCCTCACTTCTTGTGAATAAATTCTTTGAAATCCATTAAAATATTAAAATCCCTTAAAATTATTAAAACCCTTGGAAATCCCTTGAAATTGTTTAAATCTCTTGAAAATGCATGGGAATCTTTTAAAATGCCTTAAAATATTTCAAATCCTTTAAAATCCTAATAAATTACTGAAATCAATTAACAATTTCTCTATAATCTTTTAAAATGACCTAGAATATTTCTAATCCCTTAAAATCTTTTGAAATACCTTGAAATTTTTTAAATCCCTAGAAAATGCCAAGGAATTTGAAAAATAACTTAAAATATTTCAAATCCTTTGGTCATTTTATCAATTAATCTGCAGAACCAATTATATAACAACTTTTAAAAAATCAATTGAATTATGTAAAATTGATTAAATTTATAAGAATTCAAATGAATTTAAAAATTCAAAAGAATTTCTAAGAATTCAGGATAAATTAGTAAGGATTCAGGGTGAAACCCAAAAAATAATTTTAAATCTCTTCAAATCTTTAAAACAAATCTCACTTTTCTAGAATAAAAACTTTAAAACCCACTAAAATGTTATTAAATCTCTTAAAATTATTAAAATCAATTAAAAATTCCTTGGAATTTTTAAAGATTTCCTAAAATATTTCAAATCCTATTAAATACCTCACTTCTCGTGAACAAATTTTTTATCCACTAAAATATTATAAAATCCCTGTGAAATTCCATATTTCCTGAACTCCTGGAAAATGTATTAAAATACATTGAGAGTTTTAAAATCTCTGAAAGTTATTGAAATCCTCGGAAAGCTTATAAAATAACGTGAAATCCTTTAAAATATCTTACGACCGTATACATCCTGTAAAATCGTTTCATATCTTCCGAAATTCTAGAAAATTCTGTATCCTAAAATATTTCTCGAAATTCCTTCAAATTAAATTAATTAATAATTCCTTGGATTCTTTTTAAATTCCCTAAAATATTTCAAATTCTTTGAAATCCCACTAAACTACTAAAAACAATTAAAAATTCCTCGGAATCTTTTGAAATTTCCTAAAATATTTCAAATTAAAAGCTCTTGAAAATACCTTAGAAGATTTCAAAATACCCTAAAATCTTTAAAATCTCTTCAAATTATTGAAATCTATTACAAATATCTCGAAATCTTTTAAAATAATCTGAAATATATCAAAAGAATTCAAGACAATTCAGTGACTAATGTGATCTTTTCATTTAAAAAAGTGAATAAAAAATGATTTGAAAAAAAGTGACTGTGTGTGGCAGCCTTGATTATTTTTTTACAGTTTCTTCTTACAGGAAATCCCTGATTTTTGCTATTTTTTTCAAATGCCCTTGGAAGCTTTGAACTTAATATAAATTTTGTTCAAGTTCCATTAAGGGGCTGGAAATAGGGTACCATAGGGACCAAATCTTGAAAATAGGGTACTTTAGGGACCTTAACTGAATATAGGGTACAATAGGGGATATAGGGACCGGTCTGTGAGGCCTGTCATAGGGTACTTTTTTCGCGCTCAAAGGGTAACAAATTCAGGATAAAATCATAACACTTAAAAAAAATTCAAGTTAAATTCAAAAGAATTCAAATGTATTGGAAACATTTTTTAAATCGAAAAAATTCTATTGATTTCCGTAAAATTTGAATTAATTTAGAGGAATTTAAGGTAAACGAGAAGAATTCGATGAAATTCATAAAAATTCAAGGAGAATTAAAAAAAATCAATTGAATAGGAAAAAATTTAAAAATATGAAAAATCTTCATTGAATCCAGTAACTGAAATGAGCTCAGAAAAATTCCAGCGAATTCAAAAGAATTTGATGAAATGCCTAAGAATTCAAGGTGAGGTTCAAAGGCTTCAGGATCAATCAAATAAAAACTTTTAAAAATTCAAAAAAGTCCATTGAATTACGTAGAACTGCGTGAATTTAGATGAACTCACTTGAATAAAAAAAAAATCAAGTGAATTGAAAAAATCCAAGAGAATTCCAAAGAATTTAAAAGAATGCAAGGTAAATTAATAAGAATTCAGGGTGAATTCCAAAAATTAATTTTAAATCTCTTTAAATCTTTGAAACTCTACTCATTTCTAACCAAGGAAGTGACTAATGGCTAAAAAACAATTCAAGTTGAATTCAAAAGAATTCAAATGAATTGGAAAAAAAATTTTAATCGAAAAAATTTCACTTATTTCAATAAAATTTGAGTTAGTTTAGAAGAATTTGAGGGAAACTAGCAGAATTCGATGAAATTCATAAAAAATCAAACTGAACTTAAAAAAAAATCAACTAACTCAACTACTAAATATAGGGGACAATAGGGGATATAGGGACGGGTCTGTGAGGCCTGCAATTAAAAAGAATTCAAAAGAATTGGAAAAAAATTCCAATGATTTCAGTAAAATTAGAGTGGATTTAGAGAAATTAAAGGAATTCTAGTAAATTGAAAACAATTCAAAAACATGAAAAAATTAATTGGAATCAGTAAGTTTGAAATAAGTTAAAGAAAATTCAAGGATATTCAAAAGAACCTGATGAAATGCCTAAGAATTCAGGGCGAGTTAAAAAAAAACTTTAGGATAAATTAAACGAAAACTAAATTTTTTTAAATCCATTGAATTGAGTAGAATTGAATAAATTTAGAAGAATTCAAGTGAATTAAAAAAGTCAAAAGAATTTAAAAGAAATCAGGAAAAAATTAATGAGAATTCAGGATGAATTTCAAATAAGTCCCTCTCGCTTTGTGAATAAATTCTTTCAAATCCATTAAAATACTTTAAAATCGCGTAAAATTCTATATCTGATATTTTCTGAAATTCTGGAAAACTTATTAAGATACCTTGGGAGCTTTTAAAATCCCTTAAAAACATTGAAATCGTCGGAAATCTTATAAAATCCCTAGTATTCTTAAAATATCATAAACCCTTATAGATTCTTTAAAATCGTTCCATACCTTCGAAAATGCTAGGAAATTATTTACAATCATGCAACTTCTTTAAATCCCTTAAAATCATTAAAATTCTTGAAAATCCCTTTCATTTTTTAAATCTCTTAAAATATTTTAATGGATTTCAAAGCATTTATTCACACGAATTGAGGGGTATCATAGGATTTCATATATTTCCAAAGATTTTGCGATATTTTAAAAGATTCCAATGAATTTTCAACAGGTTTCAATAATTTGAAGAGATTTCAAATGATTTAAAAGATTTGAAATATTTTAGGGTATTTAAAAAAATTCCAAGGAAATTTCACGAGCGTTAAAAAATTGCAAGAGATGTTTTGGGATATTTGAACAGATTCTAAGGGTCTTTATCAGATTTCCAAGGATTTAAATTATTTTATGGGATTTTAAAAAGTAGTATTTTAATGTATTTTAAAGAATTTATTCACAAGAATTGAGGGATTCCGTAGGATGTCAAATATTTCAAAGTATTTCCAAATATTTTGAAGTATTTCAAAGATTTTGGGATATTTTAAAAGATGTCAAGGAATTTTCAATAGATTTTAATACTTTTAAGATTTTCCAAAAATTTCAATAATTTAAGATATTCCTAAAATTGTAAAGAATTTCAAAGGATGTCAAATATTCTAGGGTATTTTTAAAGATTCCAAGGGATTTTATCAGATTTCCGAGGATTTCAATGATTTTAAGGGATTTAAAAAGCTTTCAAGGTGTTTTAAGAAATTTTCCAAGATTTCACGAAATTTCACAGGTTTTTATAATATTTAAATGGATTTCAAAGAATTTATTCACAAGAATTGAGGACTTTCGTGAAATTTCATATATTTCAAAACATTTCAAACGATTTTAAAGAATTTTAAAGATTTCAGAATATTTTTTAAGATTCCAAGAAGTATTCAGTTGATTTCGACAATTTGAAGGGATACAAATTTTTTAAAAAGATTTTAGGGTAATTTTGAAAATCCCACGGAATTTTTAAGAGCTTTAAAAAATTTGCAAGAAATTTCTAAGGATTTCAATGGTTTGAACTGTTTAAAGGGATTTTTAAAAATTTGCCTCGGGTTTTAAATAATTTCCTAGAATTTCGGACGATATCGACGGATTTTATAGGACCTATCATTTTTTCGAATTTTTTTAAAGATTGCAAGGGATTTTAAAGCTTTCCGAGGATTGCAATGATTTTAAGGGATTTTCAAATCTCTCAAAGTATTTTAATCAACTTTCCAGTATTTCAAATCTTATCAAATTCCATGTAATTTCTCGGGATTTTATAACAGCAAATTGTTAATATTTTAATAGATTTTAAAGAATTTATTCAAAAGAATTGATGGATTTCGTAGGATTTCAAATATTTCAAGGTATTTCCAAAGCTTTTAAAGAATTTAAAAGATTTTAGAATATTTTTAAAGATAGATTTAAATAATTTGAAGGAATTTCAAAAGACTCCAAGACATTTTCAAGAGATTAAAACATTTTCAAGGAATTTCCGAGGATTTGAATGATTTCAAGTTATTAAACTTTTTTTAAAATTTATTCCACAGGATTTCAAAGATTTTCAAATATATTCAAAGACTTTGAAGAATTTGGGATATTTAAAGAGATTCTAAGGAATTTTCAGTTATTTCAGTAATTGAATGGGCTTATCACAGGGATATCAGCTTGTGAAATATTATTGGAATTTTTAAAAATAGCTGAAAATATTTCAATTCCTTTGAAATCCCTTCAAAAATTATTGAAATCTATTGAAAATTCCTTGGAATATTTTTAAATATCCTAAAATCTTTGAAATCTTTGGAAAACCCTTGAAATTTTGTATTCTCTCAAAAAGCCCTGGAGCCTTTTAAATTCCCTAAACATATTTTTAATCCTTTGAAATCCCATTAAATTACTAAAATAAATTGAAAATGTCTTCGAATCTTTTCAAATACCCTACAATATTTCAAATCCTTTGAAATCTATTGAAACTTATTGAAGCTCTTGAAAATGCCTTGGCATATTTTAAAATACCCTAGAATATTTCAAATCCTTAACAATCTTTTGAAATCCCTTGTAAATCTTGAAAGTTCTTGAAAATTTCTTGGAATTTTTAAAAATACCCTAAAATCTTAACAATACACACAAATCTACTCAAATTCTTGAAATCAATTGAAAATTCCTTAGAATCTTTGAAGTATTTCGAAATCCATCACTTTTGTGAATAAATTCTTTGAAATCCATTAAAATATTATAAAAAGCCAATAAATTAAATGAAATTTGATATTTGAAATCCTGGAAAATTGATTAAAATACTTCGACATATTTTAAAATCCCTTAAAATCATTGAACTCCTCAAGAATCTTATAAAATCCCTTGGAATCTTGAAAAATATTCCAAAAAATTATAGGTGCCTATAAAATTGGTCCATATCGTCCGAAATTCTAGGAAATTATTTAAAACCCCAGGAAATTTTTTTAAATCCCTTAAAACCATTAAAATCCTTAGAAATTCCTTGATGATTTTTAAATCTCTTGGGAATCTTTTAAGATATCCTAAACCATTTTTCAATTTTTTTAAACCCTTTGAAACTTTTTAAAGGTCTTGAAAATTCTATTGAATTTCTAAAAATACCGTAAAATCTTTAAAACCCCTTTAGATTACTAAAATCTATTTAAAATTTCTTAGAATCTTCTAAAATACACTAAAATCTTTAAAATACCTCGAAAAATATTCAAATTATTGAAAAATTAAATTATTAAAAGATTCTTTGAATCTTTTAAAATTCCTTTGAATATTTCAATTATCTTGAAATCCCTTGAAACTTTTCAAAGCTCTTGAAAATTTCATGGAATTTCTAAAAATACCGTAAAATCTTTAAAATCCGTTTAAATGATTGAAATCTATTAAAAATGCTTAGAATCTTCTAAAATGGTCTGAAATATGTGAAGTGTTTCGAAATCTTTTTAAATCTCTTGAAACTTTTTAAAGTTCTTGAAAATTCCTTGGATGTTTTGAAAATACCATAAAATCTGTAATCCTTTGGAGAATATTCAAAATTTCTTGGAATATTTTAAAATACCCTAAAATATTTCAAATTCTTCGAAATCTTTTGAAATACCTTGAAACTTTTTAAAGCTCTTGAAAATTGCTTGGATTTTTTGAAACTACCACAAAATCTGTAATCCTTTGGAGAATATTCAAATTATTGAAATCTTTTCAAAATTTTTTGGAAGCTTCTAAAATACCTTAAAATATTTTAATTCGTTAGAAATCTCTTGAAACTTTTTAAAGCTCTTGGAAATGACTTGGAATCTTTTAAAATATCCTTAAATATCTGAAATCCTTTGGAAAATATTAAAATTATTGAAATATATTCAAAATTTCTTGGAATTTTTCATAATTCCTTAAAATCTTTCAATTCAATTGAAATCCCTTGAAACTTTTTAAAGCTTTTGAAAATTCCATGCAATTTCTAAAAATACCGTAAAATCTTTAAAATCCTTTGAAAATTTTTTAAATTATTGAAAGCTATTTAAAAAATGCTTAGAATCTTCTAAAATACCCTCAAATATTTTTAAATCCCTGAAACTTTTTAGAGCTCTTGAAAATTCCTCGGATGTTTTGAAAATATCCTAAAATCTCTAAAATCCTTTGGAAAATCTTTTGAAATCTCTTAAAACTTTGTAAAGCTTTTCAAAATTCTTTGAAACTTCTTAAAATCCTCTACAATTTTTATAATCTTTTCAAATTCCTTTAAATTATTTAAATAGTTAGTTAAAAATGGCTTAGACTCTTTTAAAATATTTCAAAACAATTCAAGCAAATTCCAAAATAGGTATAGTCCTGAAGTTCTGAATTCAATAGTAATTCACCCGTGGGCTAATTTTTTAAAAGAAAAGTGACTAGTCATCTTTTTATTCAAAAAAGTCACTACAGTGACTTCATCTTTATAAAGTGACTAAAAAGTTATTTAAAATACTTCTTACAGAAATTCCCAGACTTTTGTCATTTTTTTCCAAAAAATTCCTGACATTCCCTGCTCTGTAGCCACCCTATCTCTTAAAAATCAGGGATGCTAGAGAAATTTGATGAATTCTTCTAACTTAAGAATTGTTGATAAAATACAAATTTTCTGGAGACAGTTTACCTATAACCTGATGGTGCCGAAGAGCTCATATTGATGGTATGAGAGATTTGAAAGTGATTACTAAGACCTTTATTTAACATCAACTTGGCTCCTTCAAAGTTAACAGGAAATACATCTGAAAAAAATAAATTTCAAAAGTTAACTAAAAAATGCCTAGCCTTTTTCTCTTTTTGGTCATATAATTGAGGTAAAAACACAAAAAATTTTATTAAAATTTCAAATTTTCATTTGAGAATGATCTTGTTAAATAAAAATCACAACTTCATGCAACTGAATTCCAAAAAGTGGCATAAACCAATCAATTCCACAAAAAAAGTACACGAGTCATGAGTCGACAATTTAGACTTTAGATAAATAATTTTTAAACCGATTAGATAAGAATGTAGGACACTTTAGCATCTTTCGATTTCTTAAATAATTTAAAAATTCTTTTCATTGTCAACAGTTCCTTTTATTTCTACACGTAAAAAAATACATCCACATTCTTAAACAGATGTTAAATTTAAATGAGATGTTTGATCAAAATATTTATTTAATAATTATCAATTCAAGCCTTTAAATCTGAAAATTTCTTCGCTTAAAGTATTGAAAACTCAATATTAAATCAAAGTACACATACTGCATAATTTCAAATTAAAAACTGCCAAACACCTTACAATTTGAAACGATTAAATAGGTATTTTGCACCAAAAATTTAAAAAAAATTCTCAAGAACTAAATTTACAATATTTCCCGGTGTCCCGATTCAGTGTCCACCATGAATAATTTTCATCGATTTTTTCTGCAGTGACTCCTAAACCTTTAACCCCTGAATACAAAAACAAGTATATACTACTCTAAAATTGAATATTACATGCACCCACGCGTTACAAAGCAAAAATAAATCTATGCAAAACAGGTAAAAGTGAAGTTTGCTCCCAATCTATGAAGTGTGCACCTAACCTCAAAAAAATACTTTTATGGCTTTTACGTATAAAAAAACTAAAAATATGTAGAATACACAACGAAAGGAGCATTGTTTTAGAGGTTCTAAGTGATAAATTCAGAAAAAAGGAAAATTCTAACCTCAGTGGGAGGGTGAAGTCCGAAAAGACAAGAGCAAGAAGCGGAAAAAGTGACATAAATTTCTGATCGTACCTTTGCATTTTTTATGTAGATCCTCGATCGTACCCGGATTTTCGAGCCTTTCTGTTCCATCGAGAGACGCTGTTAAATCTTTTTTGGCTAAACTTGGTGGTAATTCGGGACTTAGTGATGGAGGAGGTGGTGGAGGAGCGGAAGCTGCATGAACGATCCCCATTTTTTTTGTTTATCCGCGAACGCAACTGGGTTTCGCAAGTTTTGTGGCGGAAATGGAAAACTTAATTAATAACACAAAAGTGGGCACTTTTTACAAAAATATCTATCGTTTTTAGAGGAAAATCACTGCCACCAGGACACGCTGAACCACCGGACCACGAGCACCACCACGAGTTTCCTCTTGGTTATCCGCGCAGGCGCCACAAGCATGCGCGGAGTGGGAACGAATCAGAGCTCAGCTTCTACGCGCCTGTTTTTGAATTCGTTGAAAATTCATGTATTTTTATGGAAATTCGTCTCCGTTGAAAATTAATCTTTTTGGTTGAAAAATGATTTCTGCTTTTCTGTTTTTTCTTTTAAATGAATATTAATTTTTTAAACTGAAAAATTAAGTATATACTGAAATTTTCAGTTAAAAAATGTTTTGTTTTGTTTAAAATTCAATTTTTTAGTAGAAAAATATTCTTCTTGTTTGAAAATTCATCTTTTTGGTTGAAAATAAATTTTGTTTTTGTTAACGATTTAACTATTTTGGTAAAAAGTAGTTTTTTTATCCTCGTTTTTATCAGAATTAATTAAATGAAGATTTTACTATTCGATTTTTGGTTGAAAATTTATCTTTTTTAGTTGACAAATAAACCATTTGGTTGAAAATTTATGTATTTTATTGGAAATTCGTTTTTTTTTAATTAATCTTTTTGGTTGGAAATGATTTCTGCTTTTCTGTTTTTTCTTTTAAATGATTATTAATTTTCTAAACTGAAAACTTAAGTATATACTAAAATTTTCAGTTTAAAAATGTATTTTTTTTTGTTTTGTTTATAATTCAATTTTTTAGTAGAAAATTATTCTTCTTGTTTGAAAATTCATCTTTTTTGTTGAATGATAATTTTGTTTTTGTTGATGATTTAACTTTTTTGGTGAAAAGCAGTTTTTTTATCAGAATTCAATGAAGATTTAAACATTCATTTTTGGTTGTAAATTTATCTTTTTTAGTTGACAAATAAACCATTTAGTTGAAAAATCATGTATTTTATTGGAAATTCGTTTTTTTTTTTTAAATTGAACTATTTTACTGAAATTTTGTTTTCGATAAAAATTAATTTTTTAAACTGAAAACTTAAGTTTATACTAAAAATTTCAGTTGAAAAATGTATTTTTGTTTTGTTTTGTATAAAATTCATCTTCTTATTAGGAAATTATTCTTCTTGTTTGAAAATTCATCTTTTTTGTTGAAAGATAATTTTGTTTTTGTTGATAATTCAACTATTTTGGTGAAAAGTAGTTTTTTGTTGAAAATTATTTAAATGAAAATTTAATTAGTCGATTTTTGGTTGAAAATTTATCTTTTCTAGTTAACAAATAAACCATTTGTTTGATAATTCATGTATTTTTATGAAAATTCGTCTCTTTTCCTTGAAAATTAATCTTTTTGGTTAAAAATGCATCTTTTTGATTAAAAAACTATTTCTTTGGTTAAAAATATAAATATTATTTTGGAAATTCGTTTTTCTTTTTTTTTATAATTGATCTTTCTCAGTTGAAAATTCATCTTTTTTTGTTAAAAAATTTTTCTTATTGTTTGAAAATTCATCTATTTTGGTTAAAAAATCATTTCTTTTGTTGAAAATTTAACTATTTAGACGAAAATTCGTTTTTTTGTGGAAAATTAATTTTTTTAATTGAAAACTTCAGTATATTATAAAATTTTCATTTAACATTTTTTTTAGTTGAAAATTTGTCTTTTTTTATTTTTTGTAGAAAATTATTCTTCTGGTTTGAAAATTCATCTTTTTGGTTGAAAATTAATTTTGTTTTTGTTGACAATTCAACTCTTTGGTGAAAAATAGTTTTTTTGTTGAAAATTAATCAAGTGGAAATTTAACTATTCGATTTTTGGTAAAAAATTTATCATTTTTAGTTGACAAATAAACCACTTGGTTGAAAATTCGTGTATTTTATTGGAAATTCGTTTTTTTCGTTGAAAATTAATCTTTTTGGTTGGAAAATTATTTATGTGGTAGAAAATTGAACTACTTTATCGAGAAAAACATTTTTTTTAAATAAAAAGAAAGTTTTTCAAGCTGAAAGCTGAAGTATATGATAACATTTTTAGTTAAAAAATGTATTATTTTTAGTTAAAAATTTGTCTTTTTTGCAGAAAATTATTCTTCTTGTTTGAAAACTCATATTTTTGGTTGAAAATTAATTTTCTTTTTGTTGATAATTTAACTATTTTGTTAAAAAGTAGTTTTTTTGTTGTTGAAAATTTAACTATTCGATTTTTGGTTGAAAATTTATCTTGTTTAGGTGACAAATAAACCATTTGTTTGAAAATCCATGTATTATATTGGAAATTCGTATTTTTTCGTTGAAAATTAATCCTTTTGATTAAAAATTCATCTTTTTGGTTGAAAAATAATTTCTTTGATTGAAAATTTAACTATTATTTCGGAAATTCGTTTTTCTTTTGCTTGAAAATTTATCTTTCTCAGTTGAAAATTCATATTTTTTTGGTAGAAAAGTATTCTTCTTGTTTGAAAATTCACCTTTTTGGTTGAAGATTAATTTTGCTTTTGTTAATAATTCAACTATTTTGGTGAAAAGTAGTTTTTTTGTTGTAAATTAATTGAATGAAAATTTAACTATTCGATTTTTGGTTAAAAATTTATCTTTTTTAGTTGACAAGTAAACCATTTGGTTGAAAAATTCACGTATGTTATTGGAAATTCGTTTTTGTTTTTCGTTGAAAATTTAACTATTATTTTGGAAATTCGTTTTTGTTTTCCTTGAAAATTCATATTTTTCAGTTAAAAATTCGCCTTTTTTTCGTAGAAAAATATTCTTTTCGTTTGAAAATTCATCTATTCTGGTTAAAAATTTATTTCTTTGGTAGAAAATTTAACTTTTCTCATGATAATTCGTTTGGTTTTTTTTGTTAAAAATTAATTTTTTGAATTAAAGACTTAAGTATATAATAAAATTTTCAGTTAAATTTTTTTTTAGTTGAAAATTTATCTTTTTTTTGTAGAAAATTATTCTTCTTGTTTGAAAATTCATCTTTTTGGTTCAAAATTAATTTTTTTTTGTTGATAATTCATATATTTTGGTGAAAATTAGTTTTTTGTTGTTGATCATTAATCTTTTTGGTTACAATTTCGCCTTTTTGGTTGAAAAATCATTTCTTTTCTGTTGCTTGAAAATTTATCTTTTTCAGTTGAAAATTCAACTATGTGGTTAAAAATGCCTTCATTTTTGGTAGAAGACGATTGTTATTGTTTGCGAATTCATCTATTTTGAATAGAGATTCATTTCATTGGTTGAAAATTCAACTATTTTAATGAAATTTTTTTTTTTCTTCTGAAAATTCCTTTTTAAATTGAAAACTTAAGTACATATATATAATACAATTTTCAGTTACAAAATGTTTTAAAAATTAAACTATTTCATTTTTTGGTTAAAAATTTATCTGTTTTAGTTGATAATTTAACTATATGGTTGAAAATTCATGTATTTTGTTGAAAAATCGACTTTTTGTTAGAATAATATTCTTCTTGTTTAAAAATGATTGAAAATTGACCGATTTTGTAAAAAAGTTTGTTTTTTTTTTGACTGAATATTTAACTATTCCATTTTTTTTAATTTATCCTTTTCAGTCGAAAAATCATTTCCTTTGTCAAAAATTAAACTATTTTATTGAAATTCCTTTTTTTGCTTCAATTTTTTTACGGAAAATTAAACTTTTCCATTTTTTGTTAAAAATTTACCTTTTTCAGTTGAAAATTCAGCTATGTGGTTGAAAATCCATGTATTCTGTTGGAGATGAATTCGATGAAATTCCTAAAAATTCCAGGTGAATGAAAGAAAATCAAGTCTGAGAATTCAAGGTAAGTGTAAAAGACTTCAGGGCGAGTTTAAAAAAAAAAATTAAAAAGAAAATCCACAGAATTGAGTAAAATTTAGTGAATTTAGAAGAATTCAAATGAATTTTAAAAAATTCAAAAAAATTACAAAAAATTCAAATGAATTAAAACGGATTCAGAATGAATTGATAAATTAATAAGTGAATTGAACAAAAATTTTCAAACCAAATAAATTCCAGGGAAATTAAAAAAAATTCAAGTGAATTGAAAACAATTAAAAAATATTTTTAAAATTCATTGAATTCATTAAATTTGGAATTAAATGTGAAAAATTCAAGGGAAATCAAAAGAATTTGATAGATGTCTAAGAACTCAAAGAGAGTGTGAAAGACTTCAGGGCGAATTAAAAAAAAAACTAAATAAAATGCACTGAATTGAGTGAATTTAGGAGAATTCAAATGTATTCGAAAAAAATTCGGGCTAAATTGAAAAAACTCAAGAAAATTTGAAAAAATTCAAAATAAATAAAGAAAAATCAGAATAAATTAATAGGAGTTCAAGTGAATAGAACAAAATTTGTAAAATAAACAAATTTCGAGAATTTAATTTAATTTAATTTAATTTATGAATAATAACAGTATTTAAGTGAATTGAAAAAAATGTACATCGCAAAAATTCCAGGGGAATTAAAAAAATTCAAGTGAACTGAAACCAATTAAAAAATATTTTTAAAATTCATTGAATTCATTAAATTTGGAATTAAATGTGAAAAATTCAAGGGAATTCAAAAGAATTTGATACATGCCTAAGAACTCAAAGAGAGTGTGAAAGACTTTAGGGCGAAATAAAAAAAACTAAATAAAATCCACTGAATTGAGTAGAATTGAGTGAATTTAGGAGAATTCAAGTGATTTCGAAAAAAATTAAGGCTGAATTAAAAAACTACAAGAAAATTTAAAAAAATTTAAAATAAAATTTTAAAAAATCAGAATAAGATAATAAGAGTTCAAGTAAATAGAACAAAATTGGTAGAATAAAAAAATTTCGATAATTTCAAAATTTATTTTAATTTCAGAATAATAACAGAATTTAAGTGAATTGAAAACAATTTTATATTTATTTATTTTATATTTTTTAAATACATTAAATTCACTAAATTTGTAATTAAATGTAAAAAATTCAAGAAAATTCCAAAGAATTGGATAAAATGCCTAAGAATTCTAGGTGAGTATAGAAGACTTCAGGGTGAATTGAAAAAGACTGAAAATAAAATCCATTGAATTGAGTAGAATTGAGTGAAATCAGAAGAATTCAAGTGAATTCAAATTTTTTTTTTAATTAAAAAGAATTTAGAATGAATTAATAAATTAATATAAGAGTTCAAGTAAATAGAAAAAAATGGGAAAAATACAAAAATTTAAGAATTAATTCAAATACATTTAAGAATAATAACAAAATTTAAGCGAATTGAACGAAAATTTTAAAACCAACGAATTATACCAAATTCCAGTGAATTTAAAGAAAGAAAAAAAAAAGAAAGAACTGAAAAGAAAATCCCTTGAATTGAGTAGAATTGAGTGAATTTAGAAGAATTCAAGTGGATTCAAAAAAATTAAAAAGAATTAAAAATTCGATAAAATTCTTTAAAATTCCAAAGGAATAAAAAAAATGCAAGTGAATTAAAAAAAATTAAAAAATATTTTTAAAATTCCTTGAATTCATTAATTTTTGAATTAAATGTGAAAAATTCAAGAAAATTAAAAATAATTTGATAAAATGCCTGTAAATTCAAGATGAGTGTAAAAGAGTTCAGGGTAAATTAAAAATAAAATTAATAAAATTATGTAGAATTGAGTGAATTCAGGAGAATTCAAGAAAATTACAAAACATTCAAAAGAATTAAAAAGAATTTAGAATAAATCAATAAATTAATAAGAGTTCAAGTGAATCGAAAAAAATGGAAAAAATCCAAACATTTGGAGAATTTATGAATTAATTAAATTCAATTTGAGAATAATAACAAAATTTAAGTGAATCAAACAAAAATTTTAAAACCAAAGATTTAGAATAAATTACTAAATTAATTATTAAATTACTTTATTAATTTAATTAATTTAATTTTAATTAATTAATTTAATATGTGAAAAAATAATTTAATTATTTAATTTTTAATTAATTTTTAAATTTAATTAATCTTTAAATTACTAAATTACTAAAATTATGAGAGTTTTCAAGTGAATAGAACAAAATTGGTAAAATCAAAAAAATTGGCATTGATTTCGGATAAATAGGAGTGAATAGAATTAGTGAATAAGAATCTGATAAAATGTAAAAACTAAAAATGATCAAACAGTTGAATTTTTTACTAAATTGTACAATTTTCAAGCCAAAAAGATTATTTTTGTACCAAAAAAGACGAATATTCCAAAAATTACATAAAGTTGCACACCAAAAATTGAATTTCCAACTAAATTGTTAATTAAATATGCAAGAAAGTTGTTTGCAACAAATGATACTCGTAAAATTGTTAAAAATAAGTCACATTTAAAAATAAGTCACAAAATAGACTTAGTGAAAGGCAAAACAACTTTAGTTTTAAATCCTTAAAAATTAATAATCGATTTCAAATTTAAAGGAAGGAATACCGCTCTTATTGCAAATATGAAGTTCAAATAATTTCGAATATCATTATGCACTTTACAATTAGAAAAAAAATTTAATTATTTTAAATAAACGCGCCAACGGTAACCAATCCAAGTGTCGACACGACGCATGCGCAATACGAAAAGAAGCACTCAGTACTTCAGCAGTGTGACGTCCACGCCGAGAATGGAAACAAAAACAATGCAGAGTAAAAATGTGAAAATTCTGTCTGTATATAATTATTGCCAATTTAAAAATTGCCGCAATTCATCAGCCGTTTGTCATATTTATCGTTTTCCAGAACGTGGTACACAACACCACGAGGAATGGATAAAAAGATGTGGTAATAATAATATAAATATAAATTGTCCATCATTAATTAATTTATTGCATATTTTTTTGGTATAATTAGTGTTTCTAAAGAGTTTAAGTGCTCGGAGAAATTCTCACGAGCATATTCTTATGCTTTGAGAATTTAATGAGCATTTATGATCATTTTGAATTAGGATTTAAAAAATCGTATTTTCTATTTTTATTAATAATAATTGCATTGTTTAATTTTCGCGGAAAATGCATGGCTTCAAATTGGAAATGGTGCTAAATTTAAGTGAAAAACATATTTCAACAAAAAATTTTTGTTTTCCATCCAAAAAAATGATTTTTTAACAAAAAATAAAAGAATTCAATTTTCAGTTAAGACAATAAATTTTAAACGAAAAAATGTATTCCTAACAAAATAATTCAATATTAAACAAAAAATGATAAATTTACAAACCAAAAATATAATATTTCAATTTGCAATTAGAAAAGCAAATTTAAAAAAAAAACGAGTTTTCAGCAAAATGAATTAATTTTAACTAAAAATATAAATTTTCAAACTAAAGTGGAATAATTATATCTCCAGTTAATAAACTTAATTTTCAACGAAAGAAAAACGAATTTTCAACCAAAGAAATTAATTTTTAATTACAATGATGAATTTTCTATCAATAAAAAAACGAATTTTCAACCAAATAGTTGAATTCTCCACCCAAAGGATTAATTTTCTACTGAAAAAGACTCATTTTCAACAAAATACATGAATTTTCATCTAAAAAAAATAAATTTTCAACCAAAATTAAAAAAGGTAAAATTTCAGAAAAATAAATGTTCAACAAAACAAACAAAAAATGAATTTTCAACAAAAATTTTTTTTTCATCCAAAAAAATAATTTTTTAACAAAAAATAAAAGAATTAAATTTTCAGTTAAGACAATCAATTTTAAACGAAAAAAATTTATTCTTAACAAAATAATTCAATTTTAAACAAAAAATGATAAATTTACAAACTAAAAATATAATATTTCAATTTGCAATTAGAAAAGCAAATTTAAAAAAAAAACGAGTTTTCAGCAAAATGAATTAATTTTAACTAAAAATATAAATTTTCAAACTAAAATGGAATAATTATATCTCCAGTTAATAAACTTAATTTTCAACGAAAGAAAAACGAATTTTCAACCAAAGAAATTAATTTTTAATTACAATGATGAATTTTCTATCAATAAAAAAACGAATTTTCAACTGAATAGTTTTTTTTTCAATGAAAGAAATGTACTCTTAACCAAAAATAGAATAGTTAAAATTTCTACTAGACAGATAATTTTTTAACTTTTTTTAAAAAAAGGTAAATTCTCCACCAAAAATGAAATAGTTGAAGTGAATTTTCAACTAAAATGATGAATCTTCGACTAAAAAAAAATTAATTTTTAACAAAATACATGAATTTGAAACTAAAAGGATCAATTTTCTACCAAAAATAAAGTAGGATAATTTTCAGTCAGTAAAGTTAATTTTTAACCAAAGAAATGAATTTTTAACAAAGAACATGAATTTTCAATCAAATATTTGAAGAAATTTCCAACCAAAAAGATGAATTAATCACCAAGAAGATAAAATATTCTTCCACAAAATTTGAATTTTCAATGAAGTACAGGAATTTTAAACGAGATATTTGAATTTTCAACTTAAGGAGACGACTTTTGAACCAAACATGCAGGAGTTAAGTTTTCAGTTAAAACATTTTTCATCTAGAAAACATAATTTTCAACAAAATAATTAAATTTTGAACAAAAAAAGGGTTTTCAACTAAAATTATGAATCATCAACCAAATAAATGAATGTTTAACAACATAGTTCCACTTCCAACTGAATAGTTGCATTTTATACCAAAAAGATGAATTTTCAGCGAAACCCGAGATATAATAAATATGTTATTAGTTTATAAGAAATTTTAAAATGAGTTAAAATAAATTTAAATTTGTTAAAAATAATATTTTAATTTAATAATTTTTTAAAAAGAATTTGATTGTAAAATTAATTAATTAATTTGATTAAAATTAATATTAAAATATGTACAAATTGCCCGTCAATTTAATTATATTAAATTTTTAATTAAATAAAAATTTTATTAAATTCATTAATAATTTATTAAATTAAATAAGTCGAACTACAAAAAGGATTTTAATTTTATACCAAAAATAGTTGAATTTAACCAAAAAAGATGAATTTAACCAAAAAAGATGAATTTTCTATAAAATGGTTTGAAAATAGTTGCGATTTGTCTTTTGTGGTAGAGTATTAATCCGCTTATTGGAAAATTCATCTTTTTGGTTGACAATTCATTTCTTTGGTTACAAATTTAACTATTTTGTTGAAAATTCGTTTTTTAATGGCTACAAATTAATTTTTCAACTGTGAATGTAACT
>CAKNYM010050462.1:112625-126560 GCA_932195095.1 Andricus curvator | reverse complement strand
TTAAAAGATGTTTAGAACGAACGTCATGAATTAAAATAAATGTTTGCGTTTTGCGGCACATATAAATATGTTACTTTGAGTTGACCGGGAAAATTGAAAAACTTGACCGGGAAATGACCGGGAATTTGAAATCGTCCGCCGAATCGCCACCCTGATTACTGATACTATACTTTAGGGACCTTAACTTAATATAGGGTACAATAGGGTATATAGGGACCGGTCTGTGAGGCCTTAAATTTATGTTAATTCTGGACTTTTATTGAACAGGAAAGCAAGAATACTTGCAGACCTGGACAAGTTCAAGCATACGGAAAGCAGGCTTGTGTGGCAATCACTTCAAACCAATAATGTTCACAACAATCCCCACACTTGGTCCGTACCAAAGACTTGCCCACAATGCTGTCCCGGAACCTCATTGGGAAACACACACCGAACCAGATGCACCAGCAGAAGAGATACTACCTGACTCTGAACCACTCCTTCTGAAGGCGAATGAAAATTCTAACCCGCAAGTTCTTCTAGAAGATAATGAAATTGTGTGTAAAGAAGAATATACGAGTATTGAAATTAGGATGGAAGAAGATTCAAAAACAGAAATTCAGTCTGAAGTGAAAGATTGCAATGAAGTCTGCACATCTGGTTCGTACCAAAGGCTTGCCCAGAATACTGTCCCGGAACCTCATTGGGAAACGCACACCGAACCAGAACAAGAGATACTACCTGAATGTAAACGTCTCCTTCAGAAGACAAATGCAAATTCCAACCCGCAAGTTCTTCTAGAAGATAATGAAATTCTGTGTAAAGAAGAATATACGAGTATTGAAATTAAGATGGAAGATTCAAAAACAGAAGTTCAGTCTGACGTGAAAGTCTGCACACCTGGTTCGTACCAAAGCCTTGTCCAGAATGCTGTCCCGGAACCTCATTCGGAAACACACACCGAACAAGGAAGACCAGCAGAAGAGATACTACCTGACTCTGAACCACTCCTTCAGAAGACGAATGAAAATTCTAGCCTACAAGTTTTTCTAGAAGATGATGAAATTGTGTGTGAAGAAGAATATACGAGTATTAAAATCAAGATGGAAGAAGATTCAAAAACAGAAGTTCAGTCTGACGTGAAAGATTGCAATGAAGATTCCAATGCTAAAGTTTATTCGAAACCGACCCTTTCTTTTTCTGACGATGTTATGGAATGGACTGCCATTGAGTCACCTATGATGAACAGAGAAGCCGTTGATGCAGTAGAGTTGCACATAAGCGAATCTATTGATCTACAGATGTTGAGAAAAGAAAATGAGAAACTCAGAAAAGAAATTGGTCTTTGGAAGAAAACATTCTACTCGGTAAATCAACAACTGCACCGAACGAGGAATCGCCGAAATTTGTTTCGACAACAACTACAGAAATTGAAAAATCAAACTGTGGATGAATTTCTGGACCAACAAGGCTGCATTAATCAGGTTGCGAGAACCATGATACACCTTCAACTTCATGAAAAGTATAAGCCTTATACTGAAGCAGAGAAAGAGTTGGCGAAAAACATGTTCTACTTTTCAGCATCTGGATACCATCAACTGCGAAAAGCCGGCTGCAACTTGCCTCATGAAAATCATGTAAGAAGATGGCAAAAACCGGTATGATGTTCAAGCTAGTTTTAATGATAACATCATTGACAAGATAGAAGAATGTCTTTCCAAACATAAAGATTTTGTAGAGAAAATATCGGAAGATTGGGAAGAAAATAATAACATAACCTCTGAGTATGGACATAGCTACCCGAAATGGGCCGCAGAGGCGCCACTATACTGATAATTGTGCTTCCTATGCAGGGCTCGGAACTGCTCAAGCTTAAAAAAATAGTAAAATAGTAACCATACTTCTCTCAAAAAAATAAGCAAAAAGTAACAGTAATGTGGCGAAAAAGTAACCAAAAAGAAAGATTTTTTACCAAAAAAGAGAAAGTTTCCACCAAAATTATGAATCTTCAACAAAAAAATGTATGTTTAAGAAAGTAGTTCAACTTTCAACAAAATGGTTGAATTTTTCTGAATTCATTCAAAAAAGATGATTTTTCAACAAAATAGGTTATTTTTCAACCAAATTGTTTTTGAAATCTTTTAAATTTTTATAAAATATTTGAAATCTGTCTAAAATCTTCTGAAATCTTTGTAATGTTTGACATTTTTTGTAGAATCTTTGCGAAATCTTCTGAAATTTTTATTTTTATGAATCGTTTAAATCTTTCTAAAATCTTTGCAAAATCTTCTAAAATTTTTCTGAAATCTTTTTTACATTCTCATCATAATGAGAAGGTATTGGTTTTTTAAAGCTTTGAAATGTTTGAGAAATCTTCTGAAATCTTTGTGAATCTTTTCAATCTTTCTAAAATCTTTGTAAAATCTTCTAAAATTTTTCTGAAATCTTTTTTAAGCTTTGAAATGTTTGAAATCTTTGAGAAATATTTGTGAATCTTTTGAATTTTTTTTGAAGTTTTTGCGTTATCTTTGAAATCTTTGCGAAATTGTCTAAAATATTTTGAAACTTCTATAGAATTTTTGGAAATTTTTATGAAATTTTCTGAAATTTTTGTGAATTCTGCGAATTTTTCTGACATTTTTTTAAGTTTTTGTGAAAACTTTTAAATCTTTGTGAAATCTTTAAAAATTTTCTAAAATCTTTATGAAATCTTTCTAAAATCTTTGAGAAATCTTCTAAAATCTTTGAAATTTTTGTGAAATCTTTGAAAAATCTTCTGAAATTTTTTGAAATGTTTTAAAATTTTTGAAGTTTCTAATCTTTCTAAAATCTTTGAAATTTGTTTGAAACCTTTGAAAGTTTTTTTAGAAATGTTTGACAAATTTTGAAATATTTGTGAAATCTTTCCAACATCTTTGCGAAATCTTCCAAAATCTTTGAAATAATATGTGGCGAAAAAGTAACCAAAAAGAAAAATTTTTTACCAAAAAAGAGGAAGTTTCCACCAAAATTATGAATCTTCAACAAAAAAATGTATGTTTAAGAAAGTAGTTCAACTTTTAACAAAATGGTTGAATTTTTCTGACTAAAAAAGGTGAATTGTTAACGAAAAATTTTAATAGTTGATATAATAACCAAAAAGTCTTTTAATTTAATATAAAAAACAGTAGAATTCATTCAAAAAAGACGATTTTTCAACAAAATATGTTATTTTTCAACCAAATTGTTTTTGAAATCTTCAGAAATCTTTGTAATGTTTGACGTTTTTTGTGGAATCTTTGCGAAATCTTCTGAAATTTTGGTGAATCTTTTGAATTTTTTTGACGTTTTTGCGTTATATTTGAAATCTTTGCGAAATCTTCTGAAATTTTTTTGAATCTTTCTAAAATCTTTGCAAAATCATCTAAAATTTTTCTGAAATCTTTTTTAAGCTTTGAAATGTTTGAAATGTTTGAGAAATATTTATGAAACTTTTGAAATTTTTTGAAGTTTTTGCGTTATCTTTGAAATCTTTGCGAAATCTTCTGAAATTTTTGTAAATCTTTGCAAAATTTTCTAAAATTTTACAAATTTTTCTGAAATCTTTTTTAAGCTTTGAAAAGTTTGAAATCTTTGAGAAATATTTATGAATCTTTTGAAATTTTTGTGTTATTTTTGAAATCCAAAATTTGAAAGTTTAAAAACTTATCTTTCTTCGGTCTTACGGTCCAATCAATTAAATCAATTCAACCAATCAAATCAGTTGAAATTTTTTGAAGTTTTTGTGTTATTTTTGAAATTATTGCGAAATTTTCTAAAATATTTTGAAACTTTTATAGAATTTTTGGAAATTTTTCTGAAAATTTTGTGATATCTGCGAATTTTTCTGAAATTTTTTGAAGTTTTTGTGAAAACTTTTAAATCTTTGTGAAATCTTTAAGAAATTTCTAAAATCTTTGCGAAATCTTCTAAAATCTTTGTAATGTTTGAAATTTTTGTGAAATCTTTGAAAAATTTGTCTGAAATCTTTTTTAAGCTTTGAAAAGTTTGAAATCCTTGAGAAATATTTATGAATCTTTTGAAATTTTTTGAAGTTTATGTGTGATTTTTGAAATCTTTGCGAAATTTTCTAAAATATTTTGAAACTTTTATAGAATTTTTGGAAATTTTTCTGAAATTTTTGTGAAATCTGAGAATTTTTCTGAAATTTTTTGAAGTTTTTGTGAAATCTTTTAAATCTTTGTGAAATCTTTAAGAAATTTCTAAAATCTTTGCGAAATCTTTTAAAGTCTTTGTAATGTTTGAAATTTTTGTGAAGTCTTTGAAAAATCTTCTGAAATGTTTTAAAATTTTTGAAGTTTCTAATCTTTCTAAAATCTTTGAAATTTGTTTGAAAATTTTTTTAGTAATGTTTTAAAAATTTTGAAATATTTGTGAAATCTTTACGAAATCTTCCAAAATCTTTAAAAACAACGTTTTTGTGAAATATTTTGAAACTTTTGTGGAATTTTTGGGAATTTTTTGAAATTTTTGTGAAATTTGCGAACTTTTCTGAAGTTTTTGCGAAACCCTTCAAATCTTTTTGAAATCTTTTAAAGTTTTTGCGTTATCTTTGAAATCTTTGCGAAATTTTCTGTAATAACCAAAAAGTATTTTAATTTAATATAAAAAAACAGTAGAATTCATTCAAAAAAGACGATTTTTCAACAAAATAGGTTATTTTTCAACCCAATTGTTGAATTTTTAACCAGTAAATATCGTGTTTTGACAACAAAGTCATCTGTCAACCAAATAGTTGAATTTTCAACGAAAACAGGAGAATCTTCAACCAAAAGACGAATTTTCAACAAAAGAAGTACATTTCTAACCAAAAAGATGAATTTTCAAATAAGATTATGTATTTTTAAACAAAAGAGTGATTTTCAATCGAGAAGATTAATTTTCGACCGTAAAAGACGAATTTTCAAATAAAATGATGAATTTTCAAGAACAAAATAAAGTTTTAACAAAAATTGTTCCAACTTTTAACCGAATTTCAACCAAAGAAGAGAAATTCTCAACGAAAAATATAATACATAGTTCGATATTTCAACAAAAAAGATTAAAATTTTTAATCAAAAACTAGCAATTTTAACTAAATTGCGATTTTTATGAGGATTCATAATTAATCAATTAATAACCCTTTTTATACATTTTACATATGAACTAGTTATTATTTTATTGTTATTTCCCTAATTCTCCCGGCTCTAAAGTGCCCAATTTACTTTAAAAAAAATGAATTTTTGCATTTTTCACAAGTTTTTAAATAATACGATTAATGAATAATTCATTTCGCTATTTCGAGGAAAATATATAACCAAAAGTAACCTTTTCATAAAACAAGTAACTTTTTAGTAACCGCGGATCAAAAAAATAACTAAGTTACTAAAAAGTAACCCGTTCCGAGCCCTGTTCCTATGGAAGAGTTTACTCTCACTTTCTCTCTGATAAAAGCATTCCATTTAGTATTATTTGCTGGTAAGAAAATTAAAAATAATTCTGTATTTTAAGAACTGTAAAATATAAATTTAAGTATATGAACTAGAATCATTAAATAAAGTTTGTAGATTTGAAAATATAGTTGAAAATTTGAAACCAATGATATTTCAAACGTAATAACTGATTTATTGGATAAACGGCATTATACCAACTATTTTGTACAAATTCTAGAGTTTAAAATAAAAATATGAAGTTTTACACGTCAGACGAATTTCGTCGCAATAGCCAGAAGTTTGGTGTAATCAGCTCCCTTAGAAAAAGTTTTTTCTTTCAAAATTGTCCTTAACACGTGTGGTATAGGGACATGAATTCTGGTTCCCAAGGGATTACCACCATCATCGATAAGGACTACATTATTGCTGTCGAATTTCGGAATTTTCTTATCTTGATTCGCTTTCAGACCAACAAGGATGCCCTTTTTCTTTTCACCACATACGGCGACCATAACTTTATCACCTGCAAAATGAAAAGAAATGAGGGTTAAATTAATATTTCAAAGATTATTTAACAATTTACAAATAATATTACAGAATTTTCTTAAATATATTAGGAACATAGATTAATTAAATATTAAATAATACTACAAAAATAATTATTCAGGGTGTCTAGCGTTTCTTAAAAAAAAAAAAATCCAGGACTTTTCCAGGATTTCCAGGACAAAAAAATACATTTTCCCAGGTTCTTTTTTACAGTAAAAAAAATACTTTCCACGAAACATAGTAGAAATTGTATGTCTAGTGGAACTGAAAAAGATAGAAAATATTCAAAGTTTCTCTTTTTTTCAGCTTTAAAAACAATTTATTGAAACACTTAAAATTCAATATTTTTTTGCTGTTTATAATATCAAAGCGAGTTCAACACCGTATGTAATGAGATTTTTTTTTTAAACTGGCTGAAATTTGACTGAGTTCTCGAATTTTAAGCTAATTTAGGTTTATTTTCAATAAAATAATAAAATTGTCAACAAATAAGTTGATTTTTTAACAAAATTCTTGAGTTTTCAACCTATAAAGATGAATTTTCAACCAAATAATCGAATTTTAAACAGAAAAGATTAAACTTCAACCAAAAACATTTTTATTTCCAACGAAATAATTGAATTTTTTAAAAGACAGTTTAATTCTTAACAAAAAAGGTGAATTTTAAATCCAAAAAGACGAATTTTCTGTCGAAATAGACGAATTTTCAACAAAACAGTTGAATTTTCAACCAAAATGGATGATTTTTTAACAAAATTCTTGAAACTACAAAAATGAATTTCAAACCAGATAGCCTTATTTTAAACAAAAATTTATTAAACTTTAACCAAAAATAGATGAATTTTCAAAACGAAAATTGGAATTTTCGACAAAAAGACGAATTCGAATCGAAAACTTAAATAGTTGGTATTTCAACAACAAAAAACGAATTTTCAACAAAATGGTTAAATTTTCAACCAGAGTTGAATTTTCAAAAAAAAAAAAAAATCAACAAAATAGTTCAATTTTTAACCAAATAGTTTAACTTTTAACCTACAAAGATGAATTCTTAACCAAAACGACGAATTTTCAACAAAGAAAATTAATTTTCTACCAAAAAAGACAAATTTTCTACAAAATACATCAATTTGCAAACAAATAATTTAATTTTCAACTAAAAATGATTAATTTTCAGTTAAAAAAAATTTCAAATAAATAGGTGAATTTTGAACCAGAGATGAATTTTCAACTAAAATGATGAATCTGCAATTCTGCAACCAAAGAATGAATGTTTAATAAAGTAGGTAAACTTTTAACAAACAAACAAAAACAAATTTTCTACAAAACAGTTGAATTTTAAACCCAAAATTATTAATTTTCTACCAAAGAGACGAATTTTCTAATCAAAAAGACGAATTTTCAACAAATAAAGATTTTTTAGCCAAGACAGGAAAAAATGTCAAAAAAATGGTTGAACATTCAAGCCAAAAGGCAGCATTTTCAATCCAAAAATACGTATTTTCAACCAAAAAGATGAATTTTCAAAGAAGATTAATTTTTAAACAAAAAGATTAATTTTCTAACAAAAAAGACAATTTTTTAACAAAATACATGACTTTTCAACTAAAAAAGACAAATTTTTAACCGCATATTAGATTAATTTTGAATTAAAAAAGATTAATTTTTAACCAAACTGACGAACTTTCAACTAAAATGAATCTTCAACTGGAATAGTTGAATTTTCAACCAAAAAATATGATTTTTTAACAAAAGAGTTTAATTTTCAACCGCAAGTAGTTTTATTTTCAACCAAAAAGATGAATATTTAAGTAAAAAATACAAGAATTTTCAAACAAAAAGATGAATTTTCAAAGAAGAAGATTAATTTTTAAGATTAATTTTCTACCACAAACGACAATTTTTTCAACAAAAAACATTAGTTTTCAACTAAAAAAGACAAATTTTCAACCAAATAGATAAATTTTGGATTAAAAAAGATTAATTTTCAAAGAAAAATGGAATAGATAAATTTTCAGGTAAAAAAAATTATTTTCAACCAAACTGACGAATTTTCAACTAAAATGATGAATTTTCAACCAAAAAGATGAATTTTCAACCAAGCAGATTAATTTCTACCAAAGAAGTCGAATTTTCAACTAAAAAAGATCATTTTTCAACCAAAAATGAAATAATTAATTTTTAAGTCAAAAAAATTAATGTTCAACCTAAGAGATTAATTTTTAACTAAAATGATCGATTTCAAAAATTCAACTGAAATAATTACTTTTCCCGATAAAAAATTAGCTTTTAACAAAACAAATTTTTAACAAAATAGTTAATGTTTCAACTAGAACAATTAAATTTTCAGTGAAAAAAAATTAATTTTCACTCAAAGAATAAACAAATTTTGAACAAAATAGCTCATTTTTCAAGCAAAGAGATGAATTTTCAATTAAAATGATGAATTTTCAATCAAAAAAATTAATTTTTAACAAAGGAGTTTAACTGTCAACAAAGTAATTCAATTTTCAATACACAAAATTAATTCTGAACAAAAAATGTAGTAGTTGATATTTCAACCAAAAAAGGTTTTAATTTTTAATAAAAAACAGTTGAATTCAACCAAAAACGATGACTTTCCAACATGAGTTGAATTTTCAACTGAGAAAGATTTTTGAGTCATGACAGAGAAAAAATTGCAAGCAAACTGCTGCATTTTTAAGCAAAAACATGAATTTTCAACAAAGAAGAATTATTTTCTACCAAAAAGAACAAATTTTTTTATCAAAATATATCAAGAAAAAATAGATTTTCTACCAAATAGTTGAATTTTTAACCAAAAAGATTAATTTTTTACCCAAAAAGATCATTTTTTAAAACAAAATACATGAATTCTCAACCACATAATTGAACTTTTAAATTAAAGGATTAACTTTTAACCAAGTAGTTGAATTTTCAACTAAAGAAGAACACTTTTTAACCAAATAGTTAAATTTTCAACTAAAAAAGATAAATTTTCAACCAATAATGGAACAGTTAAATTTTCAGTGAAAAAAATTGTTTTCAACAAAATAAAATTTCAACCAAAGTGATAAATTTTCAACTAAAATGATGAATCTTCAACTGGAATAGATGAATTTTAAACAAAAAATATGAATTTATAACAAAAGAGTTTAAGTTTCAACCAAGTAGTTTTATTTTCATACAAAAAGATGAATTTTCAACAAAAACGATGAATTTGGAAGATTAATTTTCAAACAAAAAGATTAATTTTCTATCAAAAAAGACGATTTTTCAACAAAATACATGAATTTTTAATTTAATAAGGTAAATTGTCAACCAAACATTGAATAGTTACATTTTCAGTTGCAAAAAACTTCAAAAAAAAAAAAAAATAGTTACATTTTCTAATAAAGTGATGAATTCTCAACAAAAAATATAATAATTAATATTAGAACAAAAAAAGATTTTAATTTTAAACCAATCAGTTGCAATTTTAATTAAGAAGATTACATTTCTACCAAAAAAGATGAATTTTCAACAAAATTGTTTAATTTTCAACCAAACAAATTTTCAATAAAGAACGAAAACTTTAGGTAAAATTATAATTTGAAGGGAAAAATAATTTCTAATAAAAAAATAAAAATTTCTAATAACTACTTATTTTTTTTAGTTTCTAATTTTATTTGCTTCAAGGTTGTATAAATAAGTTTCTTCTAGGTCTTTCAAGAAAATTCAAAATGATTTTTGAAGATTTCAAATATGTCAAAAAAGCATCTAGAAAATTTGACAGATTTTTTTTTTATTTTACAGGATTTTACCGAATTGAAGGAAAAATTTGAGCTTTAAAATATTTTTCTCTCTTCAAACTTCTAAAATTCGTAAATATCTTTTAAACTTACTCGAATTATTCCTAAAATTGTCTTAAAATCTTTCGGATTCATTTTGGACAATTTTGGAAATTTCTTGCAATGTTTAAAAATATTTTCAAATATTCTCTTAAAAGTAATTTCTCAAAATAAAGAATAAGTTTAAATATTCCCAGAAATCTCAAGACATTTTTTTTTCTTTCTTAAAACTTTTCAAAATCTTTAAAAAATCTCTAGATTTTAAATCTTTTAGATTCTTTTTCTACAATTTTGAAAGTCTTTTGGAATGTTTTAAAATCTGTTTAAATATTCTCTTAACACAAATTTTGTAAAATATAAAATAAATAAAAAATTTTCCCAGAAATCTGAAGACCTTTTTTATTCTCTTGAAATCTTTCAAAATGCTTAAAAAGCTTCTAAGTTTTTTGTTAAAAATCTTCAAAAATCTACATTTTGTTTTTAATTTATTGAAATTATTTTTCTATCTTTTCAAAACTTCTAAATATTGTTTCCCAAAATTTAAAGAAATAATTCAAAATGTTTTACAATACTTTTTTTAACTGATTTTTCAAAATAAAGAATCAACTTAAAATTTCCCTGGAGACTTAAGAAAATAAGAAAAAAATTATTATCCTCAAACCTTTCAAAATCCTGAAAAAGTTAAAATTTTTATTTCAAAAACTTCAACAATCTCCATTTTATTAACTATTTTTTAAGTCTTTTAAAATTATTTTTGAATCTTTATGAAACTTCTAAAACTTCGAAATATCTTTTTAAATAATTCAAAGTTTTCCTAAAATTTTTTATATCTTGCAAAAATAAAAAAAATTGTCTTAAAACCTTCAAGATTCTTGAATTCTATTGTTTTTTTAAATATTTTTTATTGATACTTACCAATGAAACCAACACCTCTTTTGTTATAAATATGAATTGTTCGTGGCGGTTTACCAGACCTCATGGCTTTTTTTCCAATTTCGCTATTGTCTACACATCTTAGACGAGTGAGTTTAATTATTTGATTCGAAGCAGCTGAAGTGTGAATCGCCCTCGAAAAATTCATTGCTGCCAAATTTAATGCCATTTTGACAGAAGTGTTTAATAATTCTGAAAACAAAAAAATTCGTTCAACAATTTTTTGGAGAAAGTATCTAAATTCTAAGTAGAAAAATGTTGAATTCATTTTGTAATCTAAAATTATTTTTATAAGTGATAATATACAAGGAAATTGTAAAAAAAAGAATTCGAAATTCCCTGATCAAAAATGGAAGACTTAAATTTTTAGTTAAAACAATTAATTTCCAATCAAGAAAAAAGGAATTTTCAACAAAACAGTTAAGTTTTCAAACAAAGTAATGAATCTTCGTTGAAAAAAAAGAATCATTAACAAAAAGAGTAACAGTTGATATTTCCACTAAAAATATTTTAATTTTCAACAAAAAACAGTTGAATTAAACCAAAATACGAATGTTAAACAAATTAGTCAAGTCCTTAACAAAAACGAAGAATTTTAAACAAAAAAGTTAAAATTTAAACTAAAAAATATGAATTTTCTAACAAAATAATTGAATTTTTAACCCAAAAAACACGAGTTTTCAACCAAAGAAATGAATTTTTATCTAAAATTATGAATCTTCAAGCCATAAAAAATGAATTTTGAACCGAAAAAGACAAATTTTCAACCAAATACATTGATTTTCAACTAAAACAGATACATTTTTAACTTAAAATAGAATAGTTAAATTTTCAATAAAAAAAACTTATCAACTAAATAAAATAAATTTTCACATATATATACCATTAAACCATTTCCCTTTCAGGGTAGGCGTGACACTACCCGATTCGGGTAGTGTTTCTAGGTTTTTCTTGTAGTTATAAATAACTTTTATAGTTAAACATAGTTTATTTTAACATAGTTAAATTTAAACCAAAAGGATGAATTTTCAACCAAGAAGATTGAATTTCTATCAAAAAAGATTAATTCCTAACAAAATACATGAATTTTCAACCAAATATTTTAATTTTTAAGGAATTAAAAAAAAGTTAAATATTCAACCAAAGAAATTAATTTTTAACTAAGATCATGAATCTTCAACCAAAAAATAAATTTTTAAGGAAATACTTGAATTTTCATCCCAAAAGATGAATTTTCTGACAGAAAAGAAAAATTATCAACAATATAAATGAATTTTCAACTAAAACAGAGAAATTTTTAACCAAAAATGAAATAGTTAAAATTTCAGAAAAATGAATTTTCAACAACAAAAAAACAAGAATTTTCAACGAAATAATTTAATTTTCAACTGAAGAAGATAAAGTTTCAATCAAACACGGAAAAGTTATATTTTCACTCTAAAAAAATAATTTTCAGCAAAATAGTTAAATTTGGAAATTTTTTTTTAAAACTAAAACGATAAATCATCAACGAAAAAATGATTTTTTAACAAAGTAGTTTAACTTTCAACTATGCTAATAGAATTTTTAACAAACAAAAAAGTTGTCTACCAAAATAATTCAATCTTTAACGCAAATAACACAAATTTTTAACAAACTAGATTAATCTTCAACTAAAAAGATCACTTTTTAAGGCAAAAATTGAATAGTTACATTTTCAGTTAAGAAATTAATTTTTCACTGGAAAATAAAAAAAAAAAAGAATTTGAACCAAATACTTGAATTTTCAATCCAAACGATGAATTTTCTATAAAAAAAAGACACATTTCCAACTAAATACATGAATTTTCAACTAAAAAAAAAGAAAAATCGTAACCAAAAATGGAATAGTTAATACTTCAGTTAAGAAATGATTTTTTAAATAGAAAAAAAATGTCAATAAAATTTAACCAAAGAAATTAATTTTTGACTAAAGTGCTGAATCTTCAACCAAAAAATAATTTTTTAACCATAAACTTACATTTTTAACCCAAAAGATGAATTTTCTATAAAAAATGACAAATTTCCAAAAAGGTACATTAATTTTCAACTAAAAAAAGAAAAATTTTAACCATAAATGGAACAGTTGAAATTTCAATTAAGAAACTAATTTTTACTAGCAAAGAAGTCAATAAAATAGTTAATTTTTTAACCAAAGAAATTACATTTTGACTAAAATGATGAATCTTCAACCAAAAAATAAATTTTGAATCAAATACTTGAATTTTCTATCCAAAAAGACACATTTCCAACAAAATACATGAAATTTCAACTAAAAAAAAAAAATTTCAACCAAAAATGGAACAGTTAAAACTTCAGTTAGGAAATTAATTTTTAAACAGAAAAGATATTTCAATAAAATAGTTACATTTTTAACCAAAGAAATGAATTCTCGACTATAATGTTGAATATTCAACTAAAAATAAATTTTGAAACAAATACTTAATTTTCAATCCAAAGGATGAATTTTCTGTAAAAAATGACAAATTTCCAAAAAAATACATGAATTTTCAACTAAAAAAAGAAGAATTGTAACCAAAAATGGAATAGTTGAAATTTCAATTAAGAAATTAATTTTTGACTAAAATGCTGAATCTTCAACCAAAAAATAAATTTTGATGCAAATACTTGAATTTTCAATCCAAAAGATGAATTTTCTACTAGAAAAGACAAATTATTAACAAAATACGTGAATTTTCAACTAAAAAAGGAAAAATTTTAACCAAAAATGGAATAGTTGAAATTTCAATTAAGAAATTAATTTTTACTAGCAAAAGAGTCAATAAAATAGGTTATTTATTAACCAAGGAAATTAATTTTTGACTAAAATTATGAATCTATTTTGAACCAAATACTTGAATTTTCAATCCAAAAGATGAATTTTCTATCAAAAAGATGAATTTTCTATCAAAAAGATGAATTTTCCATAAAAAAGACACATTTCCAACAAAATACAAGAATTTTCAATTAAAAAAAAATTGTTAACCAAAAATGGAATAGTTAAAACTTCACTTAAGAAATTAATTTTTGAAGAGAAAAAAAATTTCAATAAAATAGGTTAAATTTTTAACCAAATAAATTAATTTTTGAATAAAATGATGAATCTTCAAGGAAAAAATAATTTTTGAACCAAAAACTTGAATTTTCAACCCAAAAGATGAATTTTCTATAAAAAATTATCA
>CAKNYM010050462.1:87266-110760 GCA_932195095.1 Andricus curvator | reverse complement strand
TTTAAAATAAGTTATTTCTTTTGGTAGAAAATTAGTCTTCTTGATTGCAAATTTAACTATTTTGTTGCAAAATCGTCTTCTTGGTCGGAAATTAAACTGTTTTGGTTGAGGATTCAACTTTTATTGAAAATTGCTCTTTTTGGTTAATTCAACTTTTTTTATTTTATATTAAAATCCCTCTTGTTGAAATATTAACTATTACAAGTTTTAGTTAAAAATTCATTTCTTTAATTGAAAATTGAACAATTTTTTGAAAATTAGTTTTTCTTTTGGTAAAAAATTAATTGCTTTTAACTGTAAATTGAACTATTTCATTTTCGGTTAAAAATGTATCTTTTTTAATAAAAAAATTCAACTGTTTGGTTGAAAATCTATCTTTTTTAGTTGAATATTCAACTATTTGCTTGAAAATTTGTCTTTTTTGGTAGAAAATTAATATTTTTGTTTAAAAATTTAACTATTTTGTTGAAAGATATTATTTTGGTTAATTCAACTTCTTTTTATTTTACATTAAAATCATTGTTTTGACTAAAATGGTGAATCTTCAACCAAAAAATAATTTTTAACGAAAAGCTTTAATTTTCAACCCAAAAGATGAATTTTCTATAAAAAATGACAAATTTCCAACAAAATACATGCATTTTCAACAACAAAAAAAAAACATTTCAACCAAAAATGGAATAGTTGAAACTTCAGTTAAGAAATTAATTTGCAAAAGTAGCTTTATATTACTGTATTTAACTATTTTGTTAAAAATTCATTTTTTTCGTTTGAAATTTTTATTTTTAGTTGAAAACTCATCTCTTATTTAAATTTTAAATATTTTTTTTATTAGTTATTTTTTTTTTAGAAAATTAATCTTCCTGATTCAAAATTTAACTAGTTTGTTCAAAAATCGTCTTTTTTGTTGGAAATTAAACTGTTTTTGTTGACGAGGATTCACCTTTTTTTTGAAAATTGCTCTTTTTGGATAATTCGACTTTTTTTATTTGATATTAAAATCCTTCTTGGTGAAATGTCAACTATTACAAGTTTTGGTTAAAAATTCATTTCTTTAATTGAAAATTTAACAATTTTTTTGAAAATTAGGTTTTCTTTTGGTAAAAAATTAATTGCTTTTAACTGTAAATTTAACTATTTTATTTTCGGTTAAAAATGTCTCTTTTTTCATTAAAAAAAATTCAACTATTTGATTGAAAATCTATCTTTTTTTCGTTGAATATACAACTATTTTTTTGAAAATTTGTCGCTTTTTATAGAAAATTAATATTTTTGTTTAAGAATTTAACTATTTTGTTGAAAGATATTCTTGTTGGTTAAATCATCTTCTTTTTATTTTATATTCAAATCCTTTTTGTTGAAATATCAACTATTACAAGTTTAGGTTAAAAATTCATTTCTTTAATTGAAAATTTAACTCTTTTTTGAAAACTAGTTATTTTTCTGATAGAAAATTATTCTTCTTGATTAAAAATTTAACTATTTTCATAAAAATTCATTTATAAAAAATTTTTATTTTTAGTTGAAAACTCATCTCTGATTGAAAATTTTAATATTTTTTTGAAAATTAGTTTTCTTTTTGTAGAAAATTAATATTCTTGATTGAAAATTTAACTATTTTTTTGAAAATTAGTTTTTTATTGGTAGAAAATTAATCTTCTTGATTGAAAATTTAACTAATAGTTGAAAAATCGTCTTCTTGGTTGGAAATTAAACTGTTTTGGTTGAGGATTCAACTATTTTATTGAAAATTGCTCTTTTTGGTTAATTCAACTTTTTTTATTTTATATTAAAGTCTTTTTTGTTGTAATATCAACAATTACAAGTTTTGGTTAAAAATTCATTTCTTTAATTGAAAAGAAATTATTTTTTGACTAAAATGCTGAATCTTCAACCAAAAATTAATTTTTTAACCAAAAACTTTAATTTTCAACCCAAAAGATGAATTTTCTATAAAAAATGACAAATTTCGAACAAAATACATGAATTTTCAACTAAAAAAAGAAAAATTTGAACCAAAAATGGAATATTTAAAACTTCAGTTAAGAAATTAATTTTTAAATAGAAAAAAAATTTCAATAAAATAGTTATATTTTCAACAAAGAAATGAATTTTTGACTAAAATTATGAATCTTCAACAACAAAATAAATTTTGAACCAGATACTTGGATTTTCAATCCAAAAGATGAATTTGCTATAAAAAAAGATACATTTCCAAAAAAATACATGAATTTTCAACTAAAAAAAAATAAAATAGAACAGTTAAAACTTCAGTTAAGAAATTAATTTGTAAAAGTAGCTTTATATTACTGTATTTCATTATTTTTTCAAAAATTCATTTTTTTTATTGAAATTTTTATTTTTAGTTGATAACTCATCTCTTATTGAAATTTTAACTATTTTTTTTTTATTAGTTATTTTTTTTGTAGAAAATTAATCTTCCTGATTGAAAATCTAACTAGTTTCTTGAAAAATCGTCTTCTTGGTTGGAAATTAAACTGTTTTGGTTGAGGATTCAACTATTTTATTGAAAATTGCTCTTTTTTGTTAATTCAACTCTTTTTATTTTATATTAAAATCCCTCTTGTTGAAATATCAACTATTACAAGTTTTGGTTAAAAATTCATTTCTTTAATTGAAAATTGAACAATTTTTTCAAAATTAGTTTTTCTTTTGGTAAAAAATTAATTGCTTTTAACTGTAAATTGAACTATTTCATTTTCGGTTAAAAATGTATCTTTTTTAATAAAAAAATTCAACTATTTGGTTGAAAATCTATCTTTTTTAGTTGAATATTCAACTATTTGTTTGAAAATTTGTCTTTTTTGGTAGAAAATTAATATTTTTGTTTAAAAATGTAAGTATTTTGTTGAAAGACATTCTTTTAGGCTAATTCAACTTATTTTTATTTTATATTAAAATTCTTCTTGTTGAAATATCAACTATTACAAGTTTTGGTTAAAAATTAATTTCTTTTGTTTTGAAATTTTTAGTTGAAAACTCATCTATCAACTATTTTGTTAAAAATTCGTTTTTTTATTGAAATTTTTATTTTTAGTTGAAAACTCATCTGCTATTGAAAATTTAAATATTTTTTTTTATTAGTTATTCTTTTGGTAGAAAATAAATCTTCTTGATTGAAAATTCAACTATTTTGTTAAAAATTCATTTTTTTGTTTAAAATTTTTATTTTTAGTTGAAAACTCATCTCTTATTGGAAATTTAACTATTTTTTTGAAAATTAGTTTTTTTTTTTAAATTAGTTTTTCTTTTGGTAAAAAATTAATTCTTACTAACTGTAAATTTAACTATTTCATTTTCCGTTAAAATATATCTTTTTTAATTATAAGAAATTCATCTATTTGGTTGAAAATCTATCTTTTTTAGTTGAATATTCAAGTATTTGTTTGAAAATTTGTCTTTTTTGTAGAAAATTAATATTTTTGTTTAAAAAATTAACTATTTTGTTTATTTTATATTAAAATCCTTTTTGTTGTAATATCAACTATTACAAGTTTTGGTTAAAAATTCATTTCTTCAATTTAAAATTTAGCAATTTTTTTGAAAATTAGTTTTTCTTTTGGTAAGAAATTAATTGCTTCTAACTGTAAATTTAACCATTTGATTTTCGGTTAAAAATGTATCTTTTAATTTTAAAAAATTCAATTATTTGGTTGAAAATCTATCTTTTTTAGTTGAATATTCAACTATTTTTTTGAAAATGTGTCTTTTTTTGTAGAAAATTAATATTTTTGTTTAAAAATGTAACTATTTTGTTGAAAGATATTCTTTTTGGTTAATTAAACTTATTTTAATTTTATATTAAAATCTTTCTTGTTGAAATATCAACTATTACAAGTTTTGGTTAAAAATTCATTTCTTTAATTGAAAATTTAATTATTTTTTTGAAAATTAGTTATTTTTTTGGTAGAAAATTAATATTCTTGATAGAAAATTTTTTTGAAAATTAGTTATTTTTTTGGTCGAAAGTTAATCTTCTTGATTGAAAATTTAACTATTTTGTTGAAAAATCGTCTTCTTGGTTGGAAATTAAACTGTTTTGGTTGAGGATTTAACTATTTTATTGAAAATTGCTCTTTTTGGTTAATTCAACTTTTTTTTATTTTATATTAAAATCTTTTTTTGTCATATCAACTATTAAAAGTTTTGGTTAAAAATTCATTTCTTTAATTGAAAATTTAACAATTTGTTTGAAAATTAGTTTTTCTCTTGGTAAAAAATTAATTGCTTTTAACTGTAAATTTAACTATTTCATTTTCGGGTAAAAATGAATTATTTTTAATTAAAAGAAACTCAACTATTTGGTTGAAAAGCTATCTTTTTTAGTTAAATATTCAACTATTTGTTTGAAAATTTGTCTTTTTTTGTAGAAAATTAATATTTTTGTTTAAAAATTTAACTATTTTGTTGAAAGATATTCCTTTTGGTTAATTCAACTTCTTTTTATTTGATATTAAAATCCTTCTTGTTGAAATATCAACTATTACAAGTTTTGGTTAAAAATTAATTTCGTTTGGTAAAAAATTAATTGCTTTTAACTGTAAATTCAACTATTTCATTTTCGATTAGAAATGTATCTTTTTTAGTTGAATATTCATCTTTTTTTTGTTTGTTAGAAAATTAATATGTTTGTTTAAAAGTTTAACTATTTTGTTGAAAAATATTCTTTTTGGTTAATTCAACTTCTTTTTATTTTATATTAAAATCCTTCTTGTTGAAATATCAACTATTACAAGTTTTGGTTAAAAATTCATTTCTTTAATTAAAAATTTAACAATTTTTTTGAAAAGTAGTTTTTCTTTTGGTAAAAAATTAATTGCTTTTGACCTTGAATTTAACTATTTCATTTTTGCTTAAAAATTAATCTTCTTTAGTAAACTATAATCTAGTTTAGATTAATTTTCTTGGTTGAAAATGTAACTATTGTCTTGAAAAATCGCCTTTTTGGTTGAAAATTAATCTGTTTTTTTGAAATATCAACTATTGCAATTTTTAGTTGAAAACTAGTATGTTTGTTTGATTCAAGTGATTTTTATTTAAAATCAGTGGTTTTTTTTATAGAAAATTAATCTTCTCGTTTGAAAATTTTAACTACTTTGTTGAAAAATCTTTCTTTTTTTGGAAATTAATCTGTTTTGGTTGAGGATTCGACTATTCAGTTGAAAACTAGTATTTTTGGTTGAATTTTTGGTTGAAAATTCAACCATTTCTTTAAAAATTAGTTTTTTTTTTCTAGAAAATTAATCTTCTTGGTTGTAAATTTAACTATTTTCTTGAAAATACTTTTTTGTTTTTGAAATTAATCTGTTTAGTTGAGGATTCAACTATTTTATTGAAAAGTAGTCTTTTTGGTAGATTTTTTATTTAAAATTAAAAACCGTTTTGTTGAAATATCAACTATTACAATTTTTGGTTGAAAATTCACCTCCTTGATTGGAAATTTAACTTTTTGGTTGAAATTTGAAGTCCTTTTTTTAAAAATTCAACTTTGTAGTTGAAAATGTATTTTTTTAATTGAATTTTTAACTATTTGGTTGTAAACTAGTCCTATTTTCGTTGAATTAAACTGTTTTTTATTTCAAATTCAAATCATTTTTAGTTGAAATATCAATTATGACATTTTTCGTTGAGAACTTTACTATTTTTTTTGGTTGAAAATTTAACTATTTTGTTAAAAATTGGTTCATTTTGGTTAATAACTAGTTTTTTTGTAACTGAAAATTGAAGTATTCTATTTTTAGTTGAAAATTGAAGTATCTGGTTGAAATATTTTTTGGAATGAAAATTTAATTACTTCGTTGAAAGTTAAACTCTTTGGTTAAAAATTAATTTTTTTGGTTGAAGATTCATCATTTCAATTGAAAATTCATCTGTTTGGTTGAAAAATGAGCTTTTTTGGTGAGAATTCGCTTCTTTGGCTGAAAATGAATTTTGTTGTAACTGAAAATGTAACTATTGCAATTGAATGTTCCATCAGTTTAGTTAAAAATTCATCTCTTTGGTTGAATAATTTTTTTTAACTAAAAATTTAATTATTTAATTTTTAGCTGAAAAATTAGCTTTTACATTTGAAAATTCATCTTTTTTGGTCGAAATTAATCTTCTTGTTAAAAAAATAATCTTTGTGATTGCAAATTCAATTATTCTACTCATAGATTCATCATGTTAGTTGAAAATTCTACTATTTCAGTTGAAAATTCTTCAGAATTACTGAAAATTAATTTTTTTAAGTGAAACGCTTTCAACGCTGAATGTTTCCCATTTACAATTTCTTCTTATTCTGAACGTTTTCCAGAATAGTTCAATTTTAAAGATTTATGATTGAAATTTCTTCCACATTAAACTGATAAAATGACGGTGAAATTATGTTTTGATCTACGAAAAATTTGGCTAATCAATTTTAATATTATTTTTTATGGAATAACAATTTCAAATTCTAGAATTTAAGAAGTTTTGATTTTGAAACATTCAATTTAGTTTTTAGTTTCAAATTGTCAAATTTCTGTCGCTTTGAATTTAAAATTATTTAAATTACAAAATTTTAAATATTTCAATTTTGAACGCTTCTAATTAGAAATGGAAAATATTCATTTTTTATTGTTTTGAAATTGTCCTATTTTCGACATTTTAATCTGAAATCATTCAATTTTAAACTCTTATTTAGAAATTATACAACTTCAATTCTTTTTCATTCCATCCAAAATATTTTCCTTTTTTCAAAATTTTTCCTAATCTAAAATTGTCTGACTTCAAACGTTTCAAATCGTTTACTATCTTTTCTTTTTAATTTCAAATGTTTTCAATTCGGAATTATTAATCATTGTTTCAAATTTTTTTTAACTAAATATTTAAAAATTTGTTTGATAATGAATGTTTAAATTGTTTTAAGAAGAATGTTGCACTAAACGATTTGATTTTTATAAATTAATTTCTGCAGCTCATAATTATGTAATAACTTATTCTGGTAATTGATTTCAGTGATTATGTGAGGGGTTCCATTGTGCGTTTGAAGATAAAAGATTTGGAATTATCTACCAGATTCTTAGGATCTCGAAAAGATTTAACAATTCTTGAAGCTGACTGCACTCTCCTCGGTCTTATTTGGTCGCCCTTGAGAGGAAAAAAGCCAGAAACTCAATTACGCCCTGAAATGTAAATAAACTTCTTTAGATTTTAATAAAATTTATTTGTAAATTAATATTTTCGTTCTTCTCATATTTTTCCTTTGACTCCTACGTAATAATGAACGGTCCTTAAATGAAAATTAAATACACATTTGAAAGTAATATATTTTTTATTAATATAACTAGAAACTGTTCAGAAATTGCGAATCATGTTCAAACTATGATTTTTATTTCAAAATGTCAGCTTTAAATTATGTATCTGTAAAATCTAATATTTTTTGTTCCAAAAACCTGATTTTTGGTGTAAAACGCTAGCATAACCTAAAATTGTTAAAAGTTGTGAATCTGCTTTAAAATGTAATTTTTTTCAAAAATACTAATTTCCGCCAAAAAAAAACTAAAATAATCCAAAATTGTTAAAAGATTCTAAATCTTGTTTAAATGGCATTTTTTTTAAATTATGAATATTTAAAATGTAATGATTTTTGTTTAAAAAAACGATTTCTTATGAAAAACGTTATTACAACCCGAAACTGTTGAAAATTGCAAGTCTTGATCAAACTATAATGATTTTTATTTTAAAATGACAGTTTTAAATTATGAACCTATAAAATCTAATGTTTTTTGTGTAAAAACCCGATTTTTTGTGTAAAACGCTAACATAACCTTAAATTGTTACAAGTTGTGAATCTTCTGTAAAACCTAATTTTTTAAATTAAAAATACCAATTTCTGACGAAAAAAACTAAAATAATCCAAAATTGTTAAAAGATTCTAAAGCTTGTTTAAATGACAACATTTAAAAAAAATTATTAATATTTAAAATGTAATGATTTTTGTTTAAAAAAACGATTTCTTGTGAAAAACGTTATTACAACCCGAAAATGTTAAAAATTGGAAGTCTTGATCAAACTATAATGGTTTTTATTTTAAAATGTCAGTTTTAAATTATGAACCCATGAAATCTAATGTTTTTTTTTGTAAAAAAACCCCGATTTTTTGTGTAAAACGCTAACATAACCTTAAATTGTCCAGAGTTGTGAGTCTCCTTTAAAATGTAATTAGTTTATTGAAGATACCAATTTCTGACGAAAAAACTAAAATAATCCACAATTGTTAAAAGATTCTAAATCTTGTTTAAATGACAAAATTAAAAAAAAAACAGAAACAATTAAAATGTCATGATTTTTGTTTAATAAAATGATTTCCCGAAACTGTTAAAAATTGCAGTCTTGAAAATCCTCAATATTAGTCAAATTATAAGAATTTTTGTTTTAAAGTACTAATTTTTGGTGTAAAACGCTGGCATAACCTAAAACTGTTCAAATTTGAAATCGTCTTCAAAGTCAAATTTCCGACGATAAGCACTAACATAATACAAAATTGTTAAAAATTTATACATAAAATTGTTCAAATTATAATTAACTTTGTTTTAAAATAACAATTTTCAAAGTAAAATGCCAACGTAACCTAAAAATGTTGAAAATTAGATACTTTTAAAATCTACAGATTTTCAGAAAACCGATTTCCTGTAAAAAATGTTAATATGTTTTAAAATACAAATTTTTGGGGTAGAATGCTAACATAACCTAAAATTGTTAAAAGTTCTGAATTGTCTTTAAAATCTAATTTTTAATTAAAAATACCAGTTTCCGACGAAAACACTAACATAATTCAAAATTGTTAATAGAACCTAAATATTGGTCAAATTATAAGGATTTTTGTTTTTAAATACCAATTTTTGGTGTAAACGCTGGCATAACCTAAAACTGTTCAAATTTGAAAATCGTCTTCAAAGTCAATTTTTTTTATTAAAAATACCAATTCACGACGATAAGCACTAACAATACAAAATTGTTAAAAATGTCTAAATATTGTTCAAATTATAATTAATTTTGTTTCAAAATAACAATTTTCAAAGTAAAATCACAACGTAACCTAAAAATGTTAAAAATTAGGCACTTTTAAAGTCTAACGATTCTTGTTTTAAAAAACCGATTTCCTGTGAAAAATGTTAATATGTTTTAAAATATACATTTTTGGGGTAAAATGCCAACATAACCTAAAATTGTTCAAAGTTGTGAATCGTCTTTAAAATCTAATTTTTTAATTAAAAATACTAATTTCCAACAAAAACACTAAAATAATCCAAAACTGTTAATAGATCCTAAATATTGGTCAAATTATAAGGATTTTTGTTTCAAAATAACAATTTTTGGTGTAAAACGCTGGCATAACCTAAAACTGTTGAATGTGAGAATCGTCTTCAAAGTCAAATTTTTTTATTAAAAATACCAATTTCCGACGAAAAAACTAAAATAATCCAAAATTGTTAAAAGATTCTAAATAGTGTTCAAATTATAATGAATTTTGTTTTAAAATAACAATTTTCAAAGTAAAATGTCAACGTAACCTAAAAATGTTAAATATTAGGTACTTTTAAAATTTAACGATTTTTGTTTTAAAAAATCGATTTCCTGTGAAAAATGTTAATATGTTTTAAAATACAAATTTTTGGGGTAAAATGCTAACATAACCTAAAATTGTTCAAAGTTGTGAATCGTCTTTCAAATCGAATTTTTTAATTAAAAATACATGTTTCCGACGAAAACACTAACATAATCCAAAATTGTTAATAGATCCTAAATATTGGTCAAATTATACAGATTTTTGTTTTCAAATACCAATTTTTGGTGTAAAACGCTGGCATAACCTAAAATTGTTTAAATTTGAGAATCGTCTTTCAAGTAAAAAATTTTTAAATTAAAAATACGAATTTCTGACGATAGGCACAAATATAATACAAAATTGTTAAATGTTTCTAAATATTGTTCAAGTTATAATGATTTTTGTTTTAAAATACCAATTTTCGATGTAAAACGCCAACCTAACCTAAAATTGTTAAAAACATTATGAACTTTTAAAATCTAATGATTTTTATTCTTTTTCCGTGAATAGAACCAGAAACGGTTAAAAATTGCAAGTCTTGTTTAAACTTTATTGATTTTTGGAATAATTTTTAAAATTTTGCAATTTTTTGCGTAAAATTCTAACATAACCTAAAATTGTCATTCGTCTTTGAAATCTAATTTTTTATTTAAAAATACCAGTTTCCAACGAAAAACACTAATATAATCCAAAATTGTTAATAGATCCTAAATCTTGGTCAACTTATAATTATTTTTGTTTTAAGATACCAATTTTTTGTGTAAAATGCTAGCGTAACCTAAAATTGTTAAAAAATTCTGAACTTTTAAAATCTAATGATTTTTGTTTTAAAAACACGATTTAATTTGAAAACCGTGAAATTAAAAATTGCAAGTCTTGTTCAAACGTTAATGATTTTTGTTTTAAAATACAATGTTTGGCGTAAAATTCTAACATAACCTAAAATTGTTCAAAATTGTGAATCGTCTTTAAAATCTAATTTTTGAATTAAAAATACCAGTTTCCGAGGAAAAACACTGACATCCATAATTGTTAGTGTATCCTAAATCTGGGTCAAATTATAATGACTTTTGTTTTAAGATACCTACTTCTGGTGTAAAATGCTAGCGTAACCTAAAATTGTTTAAAAAAATTATTAGCCTTTAAAATCTAATGCTTTTTGTTTAAAAAAAGTCGATTTCCGGTAAAAAGAAAAACGCTAACAAAACCGGAAAACGCAATTTGCTGAAATTTTTTTAATGTATGTATTCAAATAATTTCTGATTGAAAATACCCATTTTTAAAGCGCTAACATAACCTAAAATTGTTGAAAATAGGGAATCTTGATGATTTTTATTTGAAAATACCCATTTTCAGTGAACAAAACTAACAGAAACTATTTTTTTTTCAATTTTGAGTCTTCCTCGAAACTTTATGATTTTATATCGAAAACCTTTTTTTTTAGATACTAATTTCCAACATAAAACATGTATAATATTTACAATAATGTATTAGATAATTTAAAAGTTCGTCCGCAACTCTAGATTTTTTTTAATTTCTGTAATCTGGTTCTAGAATTTTCAAAAAAGAATGTAATAATTGATATATGTCAGCCAGAACATATTTCAATTTTAAATAAAATACAATTTAATTTTACAAAAAAAGCGAATTTTCCAAAAAATACATGAATTTTCAACCAAATATTGGAATTGTCTACTAAAAAGATCGATATTTAACCAAAAATGGAATAATTAGATTTTCAGATAAAAAAATTAATTTTCTATCAAAAACAAAACAAATTTTCAACAAATATTTCCAATTTTAAACAGATGAATATGAATTCTAAACGGAAAACTTAATAGTTGATATTTCAACTAAAGACGATTTTAATTTTAAATCAAAAACAGTTGAATGTAAAAAAACACGAATTTTCAAGCGAAAAGGATGCCTTTTTTAAACAGAATTGAGGAATTTACAATAAAATAATTAAATTTTTAACCAAAACCATGAATTTTCAATCGAAAAGATTAATTTTCTATCTAATAGACGATGTGGCAACAATACACATGAATTTTCAACCGAATAGTTTAAATTTCAATTAAAAAAGATCAATTTTCAAACAAAAATAATATAGCTTAATTTTCAGTTGAAAAATTAAATTTCAACCAAAGGAAAACGAATTTTCGCCAAAATTGTTGAATTTTAAACAGGTAAAGATGAATTCTCAACAAAAAATGTAATAGTTGGTATTTCAACCAAAAAAGATTTTAATTTTAAATACAAAATAGTTGAAATTAACAAAAAAGGCGAATCTTCAACCAAATAGTTGAACTTTCAACTAAAAAAGATCAATATTTATCCAAAAATGAAAGAATTAAATTTTAATTTCAAAAAATTTTGTTTTAATAGTAAAAATGTAAACCAAAGAGATGAATCTTTAACAAGGAATCTAATAGTTGATATTTCAACCTTAAATAAAAAATAGTTGAATTATAAAGAGCGAATTTTCAACCAAATAGTTGAATTTGCCACTAAAAAAGATCAATAATTATCCAAAAAATGGAATAATTAAATTTTCATTTGAAAAAATTAATTTTCAACAAATTTTTTTTTATATATACAACCAAAGAGATGAATCTTTAACAAAGAATGTAATAGTTGATATTTCAACCAAAAAACATTTTAATTTTAAATGAAAAAAGTTAATTTCCAACTGAAAACAAAACAAATTTACAATAAAATAATTAAATTTGTAACCAAAACCATGAATTTTCAGTCAAGAAGATTAATTTTCTATCTAAAAGACGATGTGGCAACAAAACACATGAATTTTCAACCAAATAGTTGAAATTTCAATTAAAAAAGATCAATTTTCAAACAAAAATAAAATAGTTTAATTTTAAGTTGAAAAATTAAATTTCAACCAAAGGAAAACGAATTCTTTGCCAAAATTGTTGAATTTTAAACAGGTAAATATTAATTTTCAACGACAAATTTAATACATAGTTGGTATTTCAACCAAAAAAGATTTTAATTTTAAATACAAAATAGTTAAAATTAACAAAAAAGGCGAATTTTCAACCAAATAGTTTAATTTTCAACTAAAAAAGATCAATATTTAACCAAAAGAGACGAATTTTCAAAAAAGAATGTAATAATTGATATGCCAGCCAGAAAATATTTCAATTATAAGTAAAATACAATTTAATTTAACAAAAAAAAAAGCGAATTTTCAACCAAATATTGGAATAATTAGATTTTCAGATAAAAAAAATTAATTTTCAACCAAAAAACAAAACAAATTTTCAAACAATATTTCCAATTTTAAACATGTAAATATGAATTCTAAACGGAAAATGTAGTAGTCGATATTTCAACCAAAAACGATTTTTATTTTAAATCAAAATACAGTTAAATGTAAAAAAAAACACGAATTTTCAACCGAAAAGGATGACTTTTTATAAACAGACTTGTGAAATTTTCAACAAAATAATTAAATTATTAACCAAAACCATGAATTTTCAATCAAGATTAACTTTCTACCAAAAAGACGATATTGCAACAAAACACATGAATTTTCAACCAAACAATCGAATTTTCAACTAAAAAAGATCAATATTTAACAAAAAATGGAATAATTAAATTTTTAGTTAAAAAATTAATTTTCTACAAAACAAATTGTAATAAAATAGTGAAATTTTCAACGAAAAAATGTAATAATTGGTACTTCAACCGAAAAAGGTTTTATTTTCTAAAAAAGATAAATATTTAGCCAAAAATGGAATAATTACATTTTTAGTTTAACAAATTAATTTTTAACAAAAAAACAAAGAACTAAACTTTTTTAAAATTTTTAGGCTTTCTCGAAACTTTATGATTTTATATCGAAAATTCTTTTTTTTCTTTGGATACTAATTTCCAACATTTATAAAATTTACAATAATGTATCAGATAATTTGTAGATATAATTTTCAAATTTTCAGAGATTTTCGAGATATATCGTTACACCACTTTTTTAAAAATAGGAATACATTTTTTATTAAAGGAGAATTTTTGTACAAAATATTTTAAACTACATCCTTAAAAACTCTTTCAGACGAAATTTCCTAGCACGGAAGGATCATAATTTAAAAGTTCGTCCGCGACTCTAGAATCTTTTAATTTCTGTAATCCGGTTCTCATTCGAATAGCTAGTTTACTTGTTTCAGTTGAAAAAATTAATAAAAAAAAAAATTTCCTAATGTAATAGTTAAAATTTCAACAAAAGACATGAATTTTCAAAAAAGAATGTAATAATTGATGTCAGCCAGAAAATATTTCAATTTTAAAGAAAATACAATTTAATTTAACAAAAAAAAAAGCGAATTTTCAACCAAATATTGGAATTGTCAACTAAAAAGATCGATATTTAACGAAAAATGGAATAATTAGATTTTCAGATAAAAAAATTAATTTTCAACCAAAAACACAACAAATTTTCAAAAAATATTTCCAATTTTAAACAGGTAAATATGAATTCTAAACGGAAAATGTAATTTTTAAATAAAAAACAGTTAAATGTAAAAAAGACGAATTTTCGACCGAAAAGGATGACTTTTTATAAACAACTTGTGGAATTTTCAACAAAATAATTAAATTTTTAACCAAAACCATGAATTATCAATAAAAAATATTAACTTTCAACTAAAAAGACGATATTGCAACAAAACACATGAATTTTCAACCAAATAATCGAATTTTCAACTAAAAAAGATCAATATTTAACAAAAAATGGAATAGTTAAATTTTCAGTTAAAAAATTAATTTTCTACAAAACAAATTGTAATAAAATAGTGAAATTTTCAACTGAAGAGATAAATTTTGTATGAAAAAATGTAATAATTGGTACTTCAACCGAAAACGATTTTATTTGTAAATATAGTTGAATTCAATAAAAATATTCGAATTTTCAACTAGAAAAGATAAATATTTAACCAAAAATGGAATAATCAAATTTTCAATTAAAAAATTCAAAATAGTTAAAATTTCAATCAAAGAAATGAATTTTCAACAAAGAACTAAAAATTCTTTAAATTTTGAGGCTTTCTTTACTTTTTAGTAACTTAGTTACTATTTTGATCCGCGGTGACTAAAAAGTTACTTATTTTATGAAAATGTTACTTTCGGTTACATTTTTTTGCCCCAAATGACGAAACGAATTAATTCATTAATCGTATTTTTTTAAAACTTGTGAAAAATGTAAAAACTCAAATTTTTTCAGTAAATTTGGCATTTTAGAGCCGGGAAAATTAGGGAATAACAATAAAATAATAATTAGTTCGTATGTAAAATGTATAAAAAGGGATATTATTTGAGTTATTATGAATCCTGATCAAAATTGCTAGTTTTTAATTCAAACTTTAAATCTTTTTTGTTGAAATATCGAACTATGTATTGTATTTTTCGTTAAGAATTTATCTTCTTTGGTTGAAATTCGGTTAAAAGTTGAACAATTTTTGTTACAACTTTATTTTTTTGTTGAAACTTCATCATTTTAGTTGAAAATTCGTCTTTTTTGGTAGAAAATTAATCTTCTTGATTGAAAATCACCCTTTTGTCTAAAAATACATAATTTTATTTGAAAATTCGTCTTTTTGGTTGGAAACGTACTTATTTTGTTGAAAATTCGTCTTTTTCAATTAAAGATTCCCCTGTTTTTGTAGAAAATTCAACTATTTGGTTGACAGATAACTTTTTTATCAAAAATTCATATTTACTGTTTGAAGTATTCAACTGTTTTGTAAAAATTTGTCTTTTTGGCTTAAAAACTCAACAATTTGGTTGAAAAATAACTTATTTTCTTGAAAAATCGTTTTTTTTTAAATGAATTCTACTGGTTTTATATTAAATTAAAATCTTTTTTGGTTATTATATCAACTATTACATTTTTCGTTTTAGTCAGAAAAATTCAACCATTTGGTTAAAAAAAATTTTCTTTTTGGTTGCTTTTTTGCTAGATTATTGTTACTTTTCGGTTACTTTTTTGAGAGAACTATGGTTACTATTTTACTATTCTTTTAAGCTCGAGCAGTTCCGAAAGCTGGCTAATTTGTAGATTTAATTTTCAAATTTTCAGAGATTTTCTAGCGTTACACCAAATTTTTAAAATAGGAATACATTTTTTATTAAAGGAGAATTTTTGTACAAAATATTTTAAACTACATCCTTAAAAACTCTTTCAGACGAAATTTCCTAGCACGGAAGGATCATAATTTAAAAGTTCGTCCGCGACTCTAGAATCTTTTAATTTCTCTAATCCAGTTCTCATTCGAATAGCTAGTTTACTTGATTGTTTAACAAACATTGCACTGTGATGCAAAGCAACAATATAGGGCACAGGACACCATTCTTTTCTAATATTTCCTCTGACCAGAGAAGTAATGTAACATTCAATTAACGAAACATCCGTTTCGAGCGGATACAAGAATTCATCAAGGGATAAAATCAATTTTTCCAGCGGAACTTTTATATAACGCAAAGTTCCTGCATGTTCAGACCACAACATTCTTCTGAAATGAACATTGTGTCTCTGAGAAGTAAAACTGAGCAAGATAATCGCAAAACTGTCATTACCGTAAGAATTCGAAAAGAAATTTTCACACAGAGCCGTGAACATGTCTGTAAAAGAGCTCAAACCAGGAACATCTTCTGCAAAATCTAGTTCCTTGTTGTGCTTTTTCAAAAAAGCTGCAACTACTTTTTCTACAAGATGAGAAACGGTTTTGTCGTGAAAAACTGTATCGCACAAAAAGACAAGAATTAATCTGCTAAATCTCAAATTTGGCGTCAAATTCTCTACCAATTCGGGAAGTCCTAAGTACAAATTCAAAACAATGATGATCTTCTCAGTGTCGCTTTTGTCCAACTTGTGGTATTTTTTCGAGACTGAATAAGTGTCTATCAAAGGCAGGAAAAGCCAATCCCTCGGCATCGCTGCTTGATCCCAGTTTCCTTTCAAAGCAACATAACTCTCATAAATCGTGATCAGCTCCTTCGACAAATTCAAACACGAACTCTGCCTCTCATCTTCAATCAGCTTCAATTCCTGGAGATTTTTCAAGAGTTCATCCATGCTCAGTTTCTCAGGATCCAAAACGAAACGCAGCATCTCCTTCACTTGATTCGGGAAATCCGCAGGCAAAGCTGATATCAATTTCACAGCCAGGAGCCACAAAGCCTTTTTCATTTTCGGTGAAAGAGCTTCTTCGATTAATCTTCCAGTTGCTACAACTCTCGTCAACAAATTCAGTTCGACTCTAGTGTACCAGGAATTCTCCAGAGTCCAATCAGATTTCGAAAGCTCGGAAATGTACTTCACAAATTCAGCCTGGTCATAAACCCTCTGGATGTCCTGTCTGTGCGAGAAGATCAAGAAAACTTTTAAGACTTCTGTTAAGAAAGGCAGACAAGAATTGTGTGACAAAACCGGCTGCAGTTGTCCATTTTCCGTCAAAGCTCCTAGACTTGGTAACGAAGAAGGACTTCTTTCCTTCGCGGATTGGAATCCACTCAACAGGTTGGAACATGTCTTCAAATTCGCAAAAACCTTCGAATTGGAAATCCAGTTCGTTTGGAAGTAGCCCTCGGAATAATCTTCCACGGCAATCAAAGCCTGAAGAACCAATTTCGTCCTTCCCCAAGTTGGTGAAGAAATACTCACGAGCTGAGTGCTCCACTTTTTCAGCAACTGGAGTATATCAACTCGTAAAGAATCTTCATGATTAGCGACTAATATCAACGCAGCTGCGTGTTCACAAAGCAAATCTGAAGCTTGACCAAGGTTCAAGTTATCGAAGAAAATCCTCAGCTGTGATCTCAAAATCAACTGCGAACCAGAAACACTATCACCAGCGAAACCATGCAACAATAGAAGTTTCCAGAGTCTCAAAGATTCGATATGCAGAAAAGTTCCATGTGTTCCAGCCTCACTGCTAACGTAAGAAACTATCGACTGGACAATTTGTAATCTACAAAGTTTATCAGCTGCTGGTTTCCCAGCGTAAGTAATCAGCACTCGACAAAATCGAAGAGCACTGACCACAGGAACCCCATAGGCGTTATTTATCCTCTCTTGATTGACTAGTTTATCAGTCGTTAATGGAATGAAATGTTTCAGAATAATCTCCAGCAAATGAGGAGCCCAGAGAATATTCAGAGCACTTTCGTGGGAATGTCTGGATAGTCTGATCAGAATTTCTAGAGCAGAAGAAACTCCATCTGGCGGTGGTTGCATTTCGTTTAGGATGTACCTGATTCGCGGAACAATATCTGATCTTAAAGCAGTCGCTACTGTGTCCAGCTGAGCGAGTTCGTGGTCCTTTAAATTGCTAGTGTCCTTAACATCCTTCAAATCTGGTTTTAGAATCGGTTCAGCGAAGTCATTTAATCCAAACAATCTGTCCAAACAAACTTCATCTTCTTCGTTGTAGAGAAAAGCTCTCATAGCTTGTAAGGCGGAAGTAACAATTGAAACCGAGGAATCATCAAGGGAAAATCGCAGAAGTAAAAAGACGTTTTTTTCATTTAGAGCTGAAAGTGGAGCTGGATCAAGAACGGAATCGTACCAACCACGACGACTCTTTTCGATTATTTTGGCGAGAGTTTGAAGAGCGATTGATCGCTGTTGGGCAGCAGAGGAGCGACTTAATTGAAGAAGTTCCTGAAGAGAATATCCGGGACGTTCGGGTTCCTGACCGTGATGATGAAGGCCTTTGTCGATTGTTAGGTTTTCATCCTTAAAGGGTAATAAGACTCCGTCGAAATCGAAACGAGCGTTATAAGGTTCGTCCAAGTTGGCTTTTTTCTCCTCTGATGCTGGAATATCCTCCATCCATTTTGCCTTTTCTTTTTCTACGACGTCCATGTGGATCCAGCGTTTTTCCTTCGCTTCGGTGATGATGTCTTTTACCATTTCTGGGAGTTCTTCTTGAATATTATCAGTTGAAGTTGATGGAGATGGTTCATTTTTTATTTTCGAGACTTGTGTTTCTTTCACTTTTAAACGATCTTTTTCCTTCTTCCTTTGTTTCACGAACTCAAGCAAACCCGGATCAAGCATTGACTCTAATTTCCTTTTTTCTCGCAGAATATCTTCCTCCGTTTTCAAACCATAATCTTCGAAACGAACTTCAGGAGTTTCTGGTTTTTCTTCAGATGTACTGGTTTCGGTTTTCGAAACAGTTTGCCAGAAAAGACTTTCCTTTTTTGTGTTGGAATCTTTGGAGGTGAAGATGGAAGGAAAACCAGATTTTGAAGAGTCCTGCTCATTCAAAAATTGAAGATCGAATCGTTCTGGAAGTTTTCTTTCCACAATGTTTCCGAGGATAATAGAGGAAGTTTTGGGCGGATTTTCATTTTCTCTTTCCTGAAAAGGGTTCTCAGGAGAAATTGGGAAAGATTCTGTTTTATTAGAAACTTGAGGATTTGTGTGAGTTTCTCTGACGGATTTAAGCTTCTTATTTGCGGAAAATTTTGAGGTGAAAGTACGTGTTTTTCGAATTTTATCTTGGTCATTTTTTTCGTTTGAGTGTGCAATATGCACAGAAGGTTTTTCGTTTGATTGGATAAATTCCTCCTGTAGGCGAAGAATTTCTTCTTCATCTTCTTTGGGTTTTGGTCGTTTTAAGGTCACTGGGTCAGTCATCCTGAAAAAAAAAATATTTTTTGAACGTTTCCAATTTTTTTCAATTTAAACGTTTCAATATCCAAATTTTCGCAATTGAAAAAATTTGAATTTAGAATTTAAAGTATTTAAACGTGCAACATTTTGTCGTTTCAAAATTAAAATTTCGAAAATTATAGAATTATCAATTAAAATCCATCGTAGCTGAATAATTGTAAAATATAAAAGGTTAAAAATGGAATAATAACATTATTCCAACATTTTATTATAAAATTACATTTTACAATAAAATTTTTTGTTGTTGAAATTTTGAAATATTCAAAATTGTACAATTCTAAAGTAAAATACTATTTAGCTAGATAATTGTAAAATAGAAAAGGTTAAACTTGGAATAATTGTATGTTCACAAATAAAAAAAATTATTTGGTTTTCATTTAAATAATTCAATATTATATAATTTAAAAAAGAAAGTATTTTAATACTTGATCGACTTTAAATTCAGAATAATAATTTTAAATTGAAAATTTTTCAAGAATAATTTCAATGAAATTTTATAAATTAGAGAATTTCAAATTATTTCATTAGTTTAAATTTGAATTTCAGACGCTTAAAGTTGTAAAAGAATTTTAACGAAAACGTTTAGTTCTATTTTGCTAAAAATTTCATGCTTTTGAATAAAAATTAAAACGCTCTAAAATTCGAAACCATCAGAGTGAACTGTTGAAATTTAAAAAAAACTCTAAAATTCGGAAATGTAAAAAAATTCAGGCCTTTTAAAACATTTTTAAACCTTTTTAAATTTCAAATTTTTAGGCCAAAACATTTTTAATATTAAATTGAAAAAAAATGTACTTCGATTAATATTTTCGGAATCATCAAAATAACGATTTAAGTATTTGAAAATATATAAATGATTGCTATCAAATGTGGATACTGTAAGGAGTTGGGACATGTAGTTTTAAAAGGTTATAACGAAATGTTAGAACATTTTTATTTTTCAGTTCGTCAAATTTTTAATAAAGTTTTTTTAACGAAAAATGTAATAGTTGATATTTTACCCAAAAAAGACGGATTTTTTAAAACAAAAATAGTTTAATTTTCACGCTAAAAAGACGAATTTTCAACCGAAAGGAATTACTTTTTTAAACAAAATTGTGGAATTTTCAACAAAATAATAAAATTTTTAACCAAAAACATAAATTTTCAATCAAGAAGATTGATTTTCTACCAAAAAGACGACATTGCAACAAAACACATGAATTTTCAACCAAATAATCGAATTTTCAACTAAAAAAGATAAATATTTAACCAAAAATGGAATAGAGAAATTTTCAGTTTAAAAAATTCATTTTCAACAAAACAAAATATTTAATTAACAAAATAGTTAAAATTTCAACCAAAGAGATGAATTTAAAAAAAAATTTAGTAACTGATATTTCAGCCGAAAAGTATATAAATTTTAAATAAAATACATATTAATTTAACCAAAAAAAGGCGAATTTTCGAAAAAATACATGAATTTTCAACCAAATATATAAATTTTCAAGTAAAAAGATCGATATTTAACCAAAAATGGAACAATTAGATTTTCAGATTGAAAAAATTAATTTTCAACCAAAAACAAAACAAATTTTCATAAAATATTTAAAATTTTAAACAGGTAAAGATGAATTCTAAACAGAAAATGTAATAGTTGATATTTCAACAAAAAAGGATTTTAATTTTAAATCAAAAACAGTTAAATTAAAAAAAAGACAAATTTTCAACCCAAAAGGATGAATTTTTTAAACAGAATTGAAGAATTTACAACAAAATAATTAAATTCTTAACCAAAACATGAATTTTCAATCCGGAAAAATTTATTTTCTATCTAAAAGACGACGTGGAAACAAAACACATGAATTTACAACCAAATAGTTGAAATTTCAATTAAAAACGATCAATTTTCAAACAAAAATAAAATAGTTTAATTTTCAGTTGAAAAATTTAATTTCAACCAAAGGAAAACGAATTTTCGCGAAAATAGTTGAATTTTAAACTGAAAAGATCAATATTTAACCAAAAATTAAATAATTAAATTTTCATTTCAAAAAATTAATTTTCAACAAATTTTGTTTTAATAGTAAAAATTGCAACCAAAGAGATGAATCTTTAACAAAGAATATAATAGTTGATAATTCAATCAAAAAATATTTTATCTTTAAATAAAAAATATTTGAATTAAAAAAAATCGAATCTTCAACCAAATAGTTGAATTTTCAACTAAAAAAGATCAATATTTAACCAAAAATGGAATAATTAAATTTTCATTTGAAAAAATTAATTTTCAACTAATTTTCTTTTAATAGTTAAAATTTCAACCAAAGAGATGAATGTTTAACAAAGAATGTAATAAGTGATATTTCAACAAAAAAATATTTTAATTTTAAATGAAAAACAATTTAATTTTACAAAAAAGGTGAAAATACATCCACCAAATACTTGAATTGTCTACTAAAAAATTTCAAAATTTTACCAAAAGTGGAATAATTGAATTTTCAGATAAAAAATTTAATTTTCAACCAAAAACAAAACAATTTTTCAACCAAATATTTCAAATTTCGATCAGAGGTGAATATTTAAAAAAAATGTAATAGTTCAGATTTCAATCAAAAAAATACGAATTTTAAACAAAATAGTTGAATCCTCAACCAAAAAAATATTAATTTTCAACAAGAAGTTGAGTTTTCAATCTAAAAAATCTAATGTTTTAGAAAACAGTTGACTTTTAAACCGGAAAAGATGAATTTTCAACAAAAAAGTGATCTTCAACTAAAAAAGATCAATTTTCAACCAAAAACGAAATAGTTCATTTTTCAGTTTAAAAAATGAATTTTCGACAAGAAAAAGCAAAATTTTTAAACAAATAGTTACAGTTTCAACCAAATAGACAAATTTTCAACGAAAATGATGAATCTATAACAACAACAAAATAATTTTTAACAAATTAGTTCGACTTTTAACTAATCAGATGAATTTTGAACAAAAAAAGATGAATTCTAAACGATAAATGTAATAGTTGATACTTCAACCAAAACAGATTTTAAATCAAAAACAGTTGAATCCTCAACCAAAACAGTTGCATTTTCAACTAAAAAAAGATCAATTTTTAACCAAAAAATCGAATTTTCAACAAAATAGTTAAATTTTCAACCAAAAAATGAATTTTTAACAAAGTAGTTCGAATTTCGACCAAGCAGTTGAATTTTTAACCAAGCCGTTGAATTTTCAACCAAATAGTCGAATTTTAAAATAAATCAGAATTATCTTCAAACAAAAACAGTTGCCTTTTCAATCAAATAGTTGAATTTTCAACTAAAAAAGATCAATTTTTAACCAAAAATGAAATAGTTATAATTTCAGTTAAAAAATTAGTTTCTAACTAAAAAAAAAATCGAATTTTCAACATAATAGTTAAATTTTTAGCCAAAAAAATTAATTTTCAACTAAATCGTTGAACCTTAAAAAACAAAAAATGAATTTTTAACAAATTAGTTCGAGATTCAACCAAACAGTTGAATTTTCAACCAAAAAAGATGAATTCTAAACGATAAATGTAATGTTGATACTTCAACTAAAAAAGATTTTTATTTGAAATCAAAAACAGTTGAATCCTCAACCAAAACAGTTGGATTTTTCACACAAAAATTACATTTCTACACAAACAACTGATGAATTTTCAATACAAAATTTGAATTTTCAACCAAAAAAGATTTTTCAGTCAAGAAAGAAAAAAATATTGAATTTTCTGTAAAAAATTGACTATTCAACCCAAAAATAGGAACTTTCATCGAAAAAGTTAATTGTGAACCAAACGATTGAATGTTCATGTTCAACCCAAAAAGACGAATTTGCAACAAAACACATGAATTTTCAACCAAATAGTTGAATTTTCAGTAGAATAAATTAACTTTTAACAAGAAAAAAACGAATTTTGAAACAAATAGTCGAATTTTCAAAAAAGTAAGAATTATCTTCAAACAAAAACAGTTGCCTTTTCCACCTACAAATACGAATTTTCAACCAAATAGTCGAATTATAAAACAAAAAAGATTAAACATAAACAAAAACAGTTGCAGTTTCAACCAAATAGTTGAATTTTTCAGAACACAGTTGAATTTTCAACCAAAAAAGATAAATTTTCAACCAAAAGTTCATCTTTAATCAACGAAGATGAATTTTAAACCAAGAAAAATGACTTTCCTACTAAAAAGATGAATTTC
>CAKNYM010050462.1:70407-87256 GCA_932195095.1 Andricus curvator | reverse complement strand
ACAGATTTTCTATAAAAAATGACAAATTTTAAATAAAACAGTTGAATTTTCTACTAAAAAAGATTTTTATTTTAAATGGAAAACAGTTGAATCCTTAACCAAAATGGTTGCATTTTTCAACAAAAAAGATGAAATTTCTACCCAAAGGACACAATCAGATGAATTTTCAAAAAAAGTGTTGCGTTTACAATCTGGAAAGATTTTTCAGTAAAAAAAATGGTTGAATTTTCTGCAAAACAGTTGAATTTTCAACCAAATAGTCGAATTTTCAAATAAATAAGAATTATCTTCAACCAATCAGTTGCCTTTTCAACCAAATAGTTGAATTTTCAACTAAAAAAGATTAATTCTTAACCAAAAATGAAACAGTTATAATTTCAGTTAAAAAATTAGGTTTTAACTAAAAAAAAATCGAATTTTCAACATAATAGTGAAATTTTTAACCAAAGAAATTGATTTTCAACTAAAACGTTGAATCTTAAACAAGAAAAAATAAATTTTTAACAAATTAGTTCGAGATTCAACCAAACAGTTGAATTTTCAACAAAAGAAGATGAATTCTAAACTGATAAATGTAATGTTGATACTTCTACTAAAAAAGATTTTAATTTTAAATCAAAAATAGTTGAATCCTTAACCAAACAGTTGCATTTCTCACCAAAAAAGATGAAATTTTTACCCAAAGGACACAATCAGATAAATTTTCAATAAAAGTGTTGTGTTTACAATCAGGAAAGATTTTTGAGACAAAAAAATGGTTGAATTTTCTGCAAAACAGTTGAATTTTCAACCAAATAGTCGAATTTTCAAATAAATAGGAATTATCTTCAAACAAAAACAGTTGCCTTTTCAACCAAATAGTTGAATGTTCAACTAAAAAAGATCAATTTTTAACCAAAAATGAAACAGTTATAATTTCAGTTAAAAAATTAGTTTTTAACTAAAAAAATCAAATTTTCAACATGATAGTTCAATTTTTAACCAAAGAAATTAATTGTCAACTAAAACGTTGAATCTTAAAAAACAAAAAATGAATTTTTAACAAAGTAGTTCGAATTTCAACCAAGCAGTTGCCTTTCAAACCAAATAGTTGAATTTTCAACTAAAAAAGATTAATTCTTAACCAAAAATGAAACAATTATAATTTCAGTTAAAAAATTAGGTTTTAACTAAAAAGAATCGAATTTTCAACATAATAGTTCAATTTTTAAGCAAAGAAATTAATAGAAAACTAAAACGTTGAATCTTAAACAAAAAATAAATTTTTAACTAATTAGTTCGAGATTCAACCAAACAGTTGAATTTTCAACCAAAAAAGATGAATTCTAAACTGATAAATGTAATGTTGATACTTCTACTAAAAAAGATTTTAATTTTAAATCAAAAATAGTTGAATCCTTAACCAAAACAGTTGCATTTTTCACCAAAAAAGATGAAATTTTTACCCAAAGGACACAATCAGATGAATTTTCAATAAAAGTGTCGCGTTTACAATCAGGAAAGATTTTTCAGTAAAAAAAATGGTTGAATTTTCTGCAAAACATTTGAATTTTCAACCTAAAAAAAGGAATTCTCATCAAAAAAGTTAATTTTTAAGCAAATAGTTGATTTTTAACAACAGATTTGAATGTAATATCAATATAATTAATTAATAACCACAAGACCATTATTATACCCCGAAAGTATTAAAAACAACTGCAATAAATGAAAACAAAATCTTTTTTAGAAATATTTGTAGCCCAGCAAGGTTAGGTTTACCGAAAATGCTTTATTTAATTTTATTCTCCGGCTGAATGCACAAAAATGATTTTAATCTACAAATAACAAATATTGCAACTAATTATAACATTAATTTCTTTCTTATACACAAAATTTCATCAAAAAAATGATCAATTTATAGAATTTATAGGTTAGCTACCATAAAATTGATTTTTTACACATTTACTAATAAGAACCTACGTTGAAACACTGGATCGAAGTTTGTTTATTGTCAGTTTAATTATTGTAAACTATTAATCCATATGACACATATTTTTAAAGTATTTATTTAACAGGAAAATGTTTAAAAAATCTTTCACTGCCGTGACAACAAAATCAGCAAAATGACAATAAATGTCAGGGAGCATGCGCAGAAATGATTAGTAAATTCGGTAAATTACCGAGAATCTCTTTGTAATTTCTGTAATGTCCAGGAAATGGAGGTAAATGTCCGCTAATTAGGTAAATTCCGACATTCCACGAAAGTGCGTTTGTTTTTGACTGAATGTCTGAATGAATTGTTTGGCAACTCAAAGGACTCTCGTCAGCATTTTGTTTTTGCTGAACTCGTGAAATTCTGTTCTTAATTACCTTTGTAGTCGACAGAAGTTTTCATGATCGTTGCCAATCAGTAAGGAGGTGCATCAAAAATGGTAAGAATATTCTTTATTTACGATTCGCTTGAATAATTTAGTGACATAACCTATACTTTACTGATTATTGATTTTTTTGCTCCAAAATGTTTCATTAGTTATTGTTTTTATTTTCTACTTCAAATATTGCGCTTTAATACTCATTTGCGTTGTAAAATATTGTATTTTTCCTCTTCAGTCTGCCGTTTGCTGTGTTTGTCAACAAGAATTATCAAGCGAGAAAAATAAGAAAAATATCTTCAAAGATGATCTGATTATTCGGAATGATAATGAAAAAGCTGAGGAAATAAATTATACAGAACGTACGATAAAACTTTATTCTGGAATAGAATTAATTACTCATCAAAAGGTAAGGTTTTTTTAATTAAATTTGATTAGTTTTTTAGGTTTTCACAACTTTCAATTAACGATATTGTTTGATATTAGTTAGCAATCTCAGACTCTACACTCTTTTTCCTTTTCCCCCTTTTTTTAAAATATAATTCCTCTTCTTTTACCTCTTCTTCAAAATTTAATTCTTTTGTTGAAATGTCATCTTTTTTGGTCGAAAATTCAACTATTTTGTTGAACATTCATCTTTTTCCCTTGAAAAGTAATCTTTTTTGGTTTGAAACTTGCTTCTTAATTTTCTATTATTATATTTTTCGGTCAGAATTCAACTCATTTGGTTGAAAATTTAATTATTTTGTTGAAAATGTAACTGCTTTATTAAATTATCACCTTTTTTTGTCGAAAATTCAACTGTTTTTTTTAGTATTCGTCTTTTTTTTATTGAAAATTCATCTTTTGATAGAAAAGTAATCTTTTTTGGTTTGAAACTTACTTCTTAATTTTCTATTATTATATTTTTCGGTCAGAATTCAACTCATTTGGTTGAAAATTTAATTATTTTGTTAAAAATGTAACTGCTTTATCAAAATATCTCCTTTTTTGTAGAAAATTCAACTGTTTTATTGCATATTTGTCTTTTTTTATATTGAAAATTCATCTTTGGATAGAAAAGTATTCTTTTTTGGTTTGGAACTTACTTCTTCTTAATTCAAAAGTCTATTATTGTATTTTTTTATTCAAAATTCAACTCTTTTGCTTGAAAATTTAATTCTTTAGTTGAAAATACAATTATTTTATTAAAATATCTTTTTTGGTCGAAAATTCCACTGTCTTGTTAAACATTCGTCTTTCTGGAGAGAAAATTCTTCTTTTTTTCTTTGAGACTTAATTCTTTTTGTTTCAAAATGTCTATTATTATATTTTTGGGCCAGAATTCAACTCTTTTCATTCCAAATTTAATAAGTTTCTTGAAAATTCAACTATTTGATCAAAATATCCTCTTTTTTGGATAGAAAATACGTCTTTTTGGATAGAAAATTCTTCAGTTTTTATTAAAAGTTCATTCTTTTTAATTCAAAAGTCTTGTTGAATTTGTGGGTCAGAATTCAACCTGTTTGGTTGAAAATTTAATTATTTTGTTGAAAATGTAATTATTTTATCAAAATGTCATCTTTTTTGGTGGAAAATTCAACTGTTTTGTTGAAAATTCGTCCTTTTGGATTGAAAATTCATCTTTTGGTAGAAGAATAATCTTTTTTGCTTTGAAACTTACTTCTTTACAATTCAAAATTCTATTATTATATTGTTGGGTCAGAATTCAACTGTTTGGCTTGAGAATCTAATTATTTTGTTAAAAATGTAACTAATTTATCAAAATGTAATCTTTTTTTGGTGGAAAATTCAACTATTTTGTTGAAAATTCGTTTTTTTTTGGGTGGAAAATTCTTCCTTTTGGATCTTTTTCAGTTCGAAACCTAACTCTTTTTAATTCGAAATTCTATTCTTATATTTTTGGGTCAGAATTCAACTTTTTTGTTGAGCTTCCGTCTTTTTATATAGAATATTCATCTCTTTTTTAATAAAAGTTAATTCTTTTGAATTCAAAAGTCTTGTTATATTTGTGGGTGAGAATTCAACTTGTTTGATAGAAAGTTGAATTTTTAAAATCAAAATGTCATCTTTTTTGGTCGAAAATTCAACTGTTTTGTTGAAAATTCGTCTTTTTGGATCGAAAATTCATCTTTTCGTAGAAAAATAATCTTTTATGCTTAGAAACATACTTCTTCTAAATAAAAAAGTCTATTCTTATATTCTTCGGTCAGAATTCAGTTGAATTTTCGACCAAGATGACAGTTTGATAAAATAGTTGAATTTTGAACCATAAATATAAGAATAGACTTTTGAATTAAAAAGAATTAGGTTTCGAACTAAAAAAGATGGATTTTTATTTGAAAAAAGTTGAATTCTGACCGAAAAATATAATAATGGACAATTAAGAAAAAGTAAGTTTCAAACAAAAAAAGATGACTTTTCAATCAAAAGATGAATTTTCAAGCAAAAAAAGACGAATGTTCAACAAAACAGTTGAATTTTCGACCAAAATAGATGAAATTTTTATCAAATAATTAAATTTTCAAGCAAAAGACTTGAATTTTGACCCGCAAATATAAAAATAGACTTTTGTAATGAAACGAATTAGGTTTGGAACTATAAAAGATGGAGTTTTAATCCAAAAGGACGAATTTTCTATCCAAAAAGACGAATTTTCAACAAAACAGTTGAATTTTCGTCCAAAAAGTATGACATTAAAATATAAAATAGTTGAGTTTAAAAAAAAATTAAATTTGCAAGCAAAAGAGTTGATTTTTCGTCAAAAGTCAACTCTTTTGCCAATTTTGACCAAAATTCAACTTTTTTGCTTGAAAATTCATTTATTTTGCTGAAAATTCAACTATTTTATCTAAATTTCATAATTTTTGGTCGAAAATTCGTCTTTTTTTATTGAAAATTCATCTTTTGATAGAAAAGTTTAGTTTGGTTTGAAACTTCTCCTTAAATCAAAACTCTATTATTATCTTTTTGAGCCAAAGTTCAACTGTTTTGTTTGAAAATTTAATTATTTTCTTAAAAATGTAACTAATTTATCAAAATGTAATCTTTTTTGGTCGAAAATTCAACTGTTTTGTTGAACTTTCATCTTTTTAGATAAAATATTCATCTTTTTTTATTTGAAACTTAATTCTTTTGTTTCGAAAGTCTATTATTGTATTTTGGGTCAAAATTCAACTCTTTTGATTTAAAATGTAAAAAGTTTCATGAAAATTCAACTATTTTATCAAAATATCCTCTTTTTTTGTGGAAAATTCAACTGTTTTGTTGAAAAATCGACTTTTTGGATAGAAAATTCTTCATTTTTTATTAAAAGTTGATTCTTTTTCATCCAAAAGTCTTGTTATATTTGTGGGTCAGAATTCAACTTGTTTGGCTGAAAATTTAATTATTTTGTTGAAAATGTAACTTACTTCTTCTTAATTCAAAAGTCTGTTATTATATTTTTGGGTCAGAATTCAGTTGAATTTTCGACCAAGATGAAAGTTTGATAAAATAGTTGAATTTTCAACAAAATAATTAAATTTTTAAGCAAAACAGTTGAATTTTGAACCATAAATATAATAATAGTCTTTTGAATTAAAAAGAATTAGGTTTCGAACTAAAAAAGATGGATTTTTATTCCAAAAAAGTTTAATTCTGACCGAAAAATATAATAATAGACTTTTCAATTAAAAAGAATTAAGTTTCGAACTAAAAAAGATGGCTTTTTAATAAAAAAGAACGAACTTTCTATCCAAAAAGACGATTTTAAAAAAAAACAGTTCAATTTTCGACCAAAAAGATAACATTTTGATAAATTAGTTATATTTTCAACAAAATAATTAAATTTTCAAGCAAAACAGCTGAATTCTTACCGAAAAATATAAGAATAGACTTTTGAATTGAGAAGAAGTAAGTTTCAAAGCAAAAAAGATGATTTTTCTACCAAAAGATCAATTTTCAATCAAAAAGGACGAATTTTCGATCCAAAAAGACGAATTTTCAACAAAACAGTTGAATTTTCCACCAAAAAAGATGACTTTTTGATAAAATAGTTGAATTTTCAAGAAACTTATTAAATTTTTAATTAAAAGAGTTGAATTTGACCCAAAAATATAATGATAGACTTTTGAATTAAAAAGAATAAACTTACAAACCAAAAAGATGAATATTCTATCCAGAAAGACGAGTGTTCAACAAAAGCGTAGAATTTTCGACTATAAAAAATGACTTTTCTATCAAAAGATGAATTTTCAATCCAGAAGGACGAATTTTTTATTAAAAAAACGAATGTTCAAAAAAAAACAGTGGATTTTCCGATAAAAAAGACATTTTGATAAAATAGTTGAATTTTCAAAAAAAGAGTTAGATTTTCAATCAAAAGAATTCAATTTTGACTCAAAAATATAATAATAGACTTTTCAATTAAAAAGAATTAAGTTTCGAACTAAAAAAGATGGCTTTTTAATCCAAAAGAACGAACTTTCTATCCAAAAAGACGAATTTTCAAACAAAGCACTTGAATTTTCGACCAAAAAGATAACATTTTCATAAATTAGTTATATTTTCAACAAAATAATTAAATTTTCAAGCAAAACAGTTGAATTCTCACCCAAAAAAATAATAATAGACTTTTGAATTAGGAAGAAGTAAGTTTCAAAACCAAAAAAGATTATTTTTCTATGAAAAGATGAATTTTCAATCAGAAAGGACAAATTTTCGATTCAAAAAGACGAATGTTCGGCGAAAAAGTTGAATTCTGACCCAAAAATATAAGAATAGACTTTTAAATTAAAAAGAATTAACTTTTATTAAAAAATGAAGAATTTTAAATCCAAAAAGATGAATTTTCAACAAAATAGTTGAATTTTCTATCAAAGAAGATGAAATTTTGATAAATTAGTTACGATTTTAACAAAATAATTAAATTTTCAAGCAAGAGAGTTGAATTTTGACCAAAAAATATAATAATAGACTTTTAAATTGAGAAGAAGTAAGTTTCAAAGGAAAAAAGTTTATTTTTCTGCCAAAAGATGAATTTTCAATCCAAAAGGACGAATTTTCAACAAAACAGTTGAACTTTCAACAAAAAAGATAACATTTTTATAAATTAGTTACATTTTCAACAAAATAATTAAATTTTTAGGCAAAAAAGTTGAATTCTCGCCCAAAAATATTAAAATAGACTTTTGAAACAAAAAGAATTAAGTATCAAATAAAAATAGATGAATATTCTATCTAAAAAGACGAAAGTTAAACCAAACAGTTGAATTTTCGACCAAAAAATATGACATTTTGATAAATTAGTTATATTTTCATTAAAATAATTAAATTTTCAAGCAAAACAGTTGAATTCTTACCGAAAAAATATAAGAATAGACTTTTGAATTGAGAAGATGTAAGTTTCAGAGCAAAAAAGATTATTTTTCTACCAAAATATGAATTTTCAATTCAAAAGGACGAATATTCTATCCAAAAAAACGAATGTTCAACAAAACAGTTGAACTTTCAACAAAAAAGATAACATTTTGATAAATTAGTGACATTTTCAACAAAATAATTAAAATTTTAGGCAAAAAAGTGAATTCTCACCCAGAAATATTAAAATAGACTTTTGAAACAAAAAGAATTAAGTATCAAATAAAAATAGACGAATATTCTATCTAAAAAGATGAAAGTTCAATCAAACAGTTGAATTTTCGACCAAAAAAGATGACAATTTGATAAATTAGTTACATTTTTAACAACATAATTAAATTTTCAAGCAAAATAGTTGAATTCTGACCCAAAAATATAATAATAGACTTTTAAATTAAGGAGAAGTAAGTTTCAAACCGAAAAAGACTTTTCTATGAAAGGATGAATTTTCAATAAAAAAAAGACGAATTTTCGACCAAAAAATATGACATTTTGATAAAATAGTTGAATTTTCAAGCAAAAGAGTTGAATTTTGGTCAAAGTTGGCAAAAGAGTCCAACTTTGACCAAAATTCAACTCTTTTGCTTGAAAATTCAACTATTTTATCAAAAAATCAACTATTTTATCTATTTTATTTTAATGTTATACTTTTTGGTCGAAATTTCAACTGTTTTGTTGAAAATTCATCCTTTTGGATTAAAAATCTATATTTTTTAGTTCCAAACCTAATTCTTTTTAATTCAAAAGTCTATTATTATATTTTCGGGTCAAAATTCAATTTTTTTGCTTGAAAATTTAATTATTTGATCAAAATGTCATCTTTTTTGGTCGAAAATTAAACTCTTTTGTTGAACATTCGTCTTTTTGGATAGAAAATTCATCTTTTTGGTTTGTAAGTTAATTCTTTCCAATTCAAAAGTCTATTATTATATTTTTGGTTTAGAATTCAACTCCTTTGCTGAAAATTAAAATTTTTGATCAAAATTTCGATTTTTTCGGACGAAAATTTAATTATTTTGTTCAAAAAGTCATCTGTTTTGGTTCAAAATTCAACTTTTTCGCCGAAAATTCGTCTTTTTGAATCGAAAATTCGTCCTTTCTGATTGAAAATTCATCTTTTGATAAAAAAATAATCTTTTTTGGTTTTGAAACTTACTTCTTCCTAATTAAAAAGTCTATTATTATAGTCATTTTTTATAGTCGAAAATTCTACGCTTTTGTTGAACACTCGTCTTTCTGGATAGAATATTCATCTTTTTGGTTTGTAAGTTTATTCTTTTTAATTCAAAAGTCTGTCATTATATTTTTGGGTCAAATTCAACTCTTTTAATTTAAAATTCAATAAGTTTCTTGAAAATTCAACTATTTTATCAAAATATCCTCTTTTTTCGTCGAAAATTCAACGGTTTGTTGAACATTCGATTTTTTGGATAGAAAACTCATCCTTTTGGATTAAAAATTCATCTTTTTTGGTTTGAAAGTTAATTCTTTTCAATTAAAAAGTCTCTTATTATATTTTTGGGTCAAAATTCAACTCTTTTGGTTGAAAATTTAATTATTTTGTTGAAAATTTAACTATTTTATCAAAATGTCATCTTTTTTATCAAAATGTCATCTTTTTTGATTTGAAACTTCCTTTCCCTTAATTCAAAAGTCTATTATTATATTTTTTGGCAAGAATTCAACTCGTTTGGTTGAAATGTTAAGTATATTGTTGAAAATTGAACTATTTTTGTAAAAATATCATCTTTTTTGTTGAAAGATCAACTGTTTTGTTGAAAATTCGTTTTTTCGGTAGAAAATTCGTCATTTTGGATTGAAAATTAATTTCTTGGTAGAAAATTCACCTTTTTTTGGTTTGAAACTTACTTCTTCTTAATTGAAAAGTCTATTATTATATTTTTGGGTCAGAATTCAACTTATTTGGTTGAAAATTTAATTATTTTGTTGAAAATGTAACTGCTTTATTAAAATATCATATTTTTTTGTAGAAAATTCAACTGTTTTATCGAATATTCGTCCTTTTTTTATTGAAAATTCATCTTTTGGATTAAAAATTCATCTGTTTTGGTTTGAAAGTTAATTCTTTTCAATTAAAAAGTCTCTTATTATATTTTTGGGTCAAAATTCAACTCTTTTGATTGAAAATTTCACTATTTTGTTGAAAATTTAACTATTTTATCAAAATGTCATCTTTTTTTATCGAAAATTCCACTGTTTTGTTGAACATTCGTCTTTCTGGATAGAAAATTCTTCATTTTTTATTAAACGTTTATTCTTTTTAATTCAAAAGTCTTGTTATATTTGTGGGTGAGAATTCTTTTTTTTTGGTTGAAAATTTAATTACTTTGTTGAAAATATAATTATTTTATCAAAATGTCATCTTTTTTGGTCGGAAATTCAACTGTTTTGTTGAAAATTCGTCCTTTTGGATCGAAAATTCGTTCTTTTGGATTGAAAATTCGTCCTTTTTGATTGAAAATTCATCTTTTGGTAGAAAAATAATCTTCTTTGCTTTGGAACTTACGTCTTCTCAATTCAAAAGTATATTCTTATATTTTTCGGTAAGAATTCAACTCTTTTGCTTGAAAATTTAATTATTTTGTTGAAAATACAACTATTTTATTAAAATGTCATCTTTTTGGTCGAAAATTCAACTGTTTTGTTTAAAAATTCTACTTTTTGGATAGAAAGTTCGTTCTTTTGGATTAAAAAGCCATCTTTTTTAGTTCGAAACTTAATTCATTCTAATTGAAAAGTCTATTATTATATTTTTGAGTCAAAATTCAACTCTTTTGCTTCAAAGTTTAATTATTTTGTTGAAAATACAACTATTTTATTAAAATATCATCTTCTTTGGTCGAAAATTCCACTGTTTTGTTGAACATTCGTCTTTCTGGATAGAAAATTCATCTTTTTTTATTTGAAACTTAATTCTTTTTATTTCAAAAGTCTATTGTTATATTTTTGGGTCAGAATTCAACTATTTTAATTAAAAATTTAACAAGTTTCTTGAAAATTAATTATTTTATCAAAATATCCTCTTTTTTGGATAGAAAATTCATCTTTTTGGATAAAAAATTCTTCATTTGTTATTACAAGTTAATTTTTTTTAATTCAAAAGTGTTGTTATATTTATGGGTCAGAATTCAACTTGTTGGGTTGAAAATGTAATTATTTCGTTGAAAATGTAATTATTTTATAAAAATGTCATCTTTTTTGGTCGAAAATTCAACTGTTTTATTGAAAATTCGTCCTTTCGGATTGAAAATTCATCTTTTGTTAGAAAAATAATCTTTTTTGCTTTCAAACTTACTTCTTCTCAATTAAAAAGTCCATTATTATATTTTTGGGTCAGCATTCAACTCGTTTGGTTGAAATTTTAAGTATATTGTTGAATATTCAACTATTTTATAAAAATGTCATCTTTTTTTATCGAAAATTCAACCGTTTTATTGAAAATTCGTCTTTTTGGATAGAAAATTCGTCCTTTTGGATTAAAAATCCATCTTTTTCAGTTCAAAACCTAATTTTTTTAAATTCAAGAGTCTGTTATTATATTTTTGGGTCAGAAATGAACTCTTTTGATTTAAAATTTAATAAGTTTCTTGAAAGTTTAACTATTTTATCAAAATATCCTCTTTTTTTGGTCGGAAATTCAACCGTTTTGTTGAACATTCGACTTTTTGGTTAGAAAATTCATCTTTTTCGATTGAAAATACTTTTTTGTTATAAAAGTTAATTTTTTTAAATTCAAAAGTTTATTGTTATATTTTTGGGTCAGAATTAAACTCGTTTGGTACTCGTTTTTGTACTGTTTTGTTTAACATTTGTTTTTTTGGACCGAAAATTTGTCCTTTTGGATTAAAAATTGAACTATTTGGTTGAAAATTCAAATTTTTTTGGTTCGAAACTTGCTTCTTCTTAATCCAAAAGTCTATTATTATATTTTTGGGTCAGAATTCAACTCATTTGGTTGAAGATTGAATTATTTTGTTGAAAATGTAACTGCTTTATTAAAATATCTTTTTTTTTGTCGAAAATTCAACTGTTTTATTGAATATTCGTCTTTTTTTTATTCAAAATTAATCTTTTGATAGAAAAGTCATCTTTTTTGGTTTGAAACTTACTTCTTCTTAATTCAAAAGTCTATTATTATATTTTTGGGTCAGAATTCAACTGTTTTGTCTGAAAATTTAATTATTTCGTTGAAAATGTAACTATTTTATTAAAATGTCATCTTGTTAAATCAAAAGTCAACTGCTTTATTAAAAATTCGTCTTTTTGGATAGAAAATTCGTCCTTTTGGATTAAAAATCCATCTTTTTCAATTCAAAACCTAATTCTTTTTAATTCAAGAGTCTATTATTATATTTATGGGTCAGAATTGAACTCTTTTGATTTAAAATTGAATAAGTTTCTTGAAAGTTTAACTATTTGATCAAAATATCCTCTTTTTTGGTCGGAAATTCAACCGTTTTGTTGAAAATTTGACTTTTTGGTTAGAAAATTCGTCTTTTTGGATTGAAAATACTTTTTTTTATAAAAGTTAATTTTTTAAATTCAAAAGTCTATTATTATCTTTTTGGGTCAGAATTGAACTCGTTTGGTACTCGTTTTTGTACTGTTTTGTTTAACATTTGTTTTTTGGACCGAAAATTCGTCTTTTTGGATAGAAAATTCGTCTTTTTGGATTAAAAATCCATCTTTTTCAGTTCAAAACTTAATTTTTTTAAATTCAAGAGTCTGCTATTATATTTTTGGGTCAGAATTGAACTCTTTTGATTTAAAATTTAATAAGTTTTTGGAAAGTTTAACTATTTTATCAAAATATCCTCTTTTTTGGTCGGAAATTCAACCGTTTTTGTTGAAAATTCGACTTCTTGGTTAGAAAATTCGTCTTTTTGGATTGAAAATACTTTTTTTTTTATAAACCCTAATTTTTTAAATTCAAAAGTCTATTATTATATTTTTGGGTCAGAATTAAACTCGTTTGGTTCTCGTTTTTGTACTGTTTTGTGTAACATTGGTTTTTTTGGACCGAAAATTTGTCCTTTTGGATTGAAAATTCAACTATTCTGTTGAAAATCTAATAGTTATTTTGTTAAAAATACCACTATTTTTTAGGTAAAAAGTCATCTTTTTTGGTCGAAAACTCAACTGTTTTGTTGAAAATTTGTCTTTTTGAACCGAAAATTTGTCCTTTTGGATTAAAAATTGAACTATTTGTTTGAAAATTCAAATTTTTTTGGTTGAAAGTAAATCTTTTTTGTTTTGAAAATACGACCAATAGTTTGAAAATTCAACTATGTCGTTAAAAATTCAACTCATTTGGATGCAGATTTAATTATTTTGTTCAAAATTGAACTATTTTATCATAATGTTTTTTTTGGTTCGAAAATTCAACTGTTTTGTTGAACGTTAGTAATTTTAGATCGAAAATTCGTCCTTTTGGATTGAAAATTAATCTTTTTTGGTTTGAAACTTGCTTCTTCTTAATCCAAAAGTCTATTATTATATTTTTGGGTCAGAATTCAAGTCATTTGGTTGAAGATTGAATTATTTTGTTGAAAATGTAACTGCTTTATTAAAATATCATATTTTTTGATAAAAAATTCAACTGCTTTATTAAAAATTCGTCTTTTTGGGTAGAAAATTCGTCCTTTTGGATTAAAAATCCCTCTTTTTCAGTTCAAAACCTAATTCTTTTTAATTCAAGAGTCTATTATTATATTTGTGGGTCAGAATTAAACCATTTTGATTTAAAATTTAATAAGTTTCTTGAAAGTTCAACTATTTTATCAAAATATCCTCTTTTTTGGTCGAAAATTCAACCGTTTTGTTGAACATTCGACTTTTTGGTTAGAAAATTCGTATTTTTGGATTGAAAATACTTTTTTTTTTATAAAACTTAATTTTTTTAATTCAAAAGTCTATTATCATATTTTTGGGCCAGAATTCCATTCGTTTAGGACTGAAAATTCAAATTTTTTTGGTTGAAAGTAAATCTTTTTTGTTTTGAAAATACGACCAATTGGTTGAAAATTCAATTATTTCGTTAAAAAATCACCTCGTTTGTTGAAAATTCGTCTCCTTGATTTGAAAGTTCAACTGTTTTGTTGAAAAATACATTTTTATCTTGAAAATTCAATTATTTGGTTGAAAATTCATCTTTTCTGGTTTAAGAGTCAACTGTTTCATAAAAATTTCGACTTTTTAGCTTGAAAATTCTCTTTTGTTAGAAAATTAATCTTTTTCGGTTGGAAATTCAACTATTTTATTGAAAATAAAATATATTTTGCCTAGAAATCTTAAGAATTCAATGTGGTCCCTACATTAATTTAATTTAAAATAATTTATTCCCCTATTATTCCCCGGTTTTCGTGCAAAATAACCCTATTTCCCTTATTTTAAGATCATTTTTATCTCTGAATATAAAGTACGTATTTAATTTCAGATCTTTGAAACTGGTGGATCGCCTATTTACCTCTGCGATCCATGTTTCCAAAAACTGGAAGGCTTCCTAAATTTCCGAGAGCAGGTCCTATCCTCCTTTGGCATAATATTCAACGGACAAAGTTCTTTCAATCCTCTCAAGCAAAAAGCCCTCGAGTCCCAGACAGGGAAGTCAAAGCGACAAGATTCACGAAAAAACAGCGACTTTGAGGTTCTGGAAGAAGAAATTTCAGATTGTCCAAAACTGCCGGATCGCAAATCAGCTCCCGAGGATTTGATAAACGTCGATGAAAGCAGCACTTCCGTGGATGTTGATTTCGTTGAAAATGATGAGATTGACACGAATGATTCCGTAAATTGCAGCAGGTTGCAAAATGATCAAGACAATAACAATCTCAACGAATCCGACTCTTCCAGTGATAACATTGATGTCCAGAGATGCGAAGATAGTCCTCCCAGGGTTCAGGAAAGCGACATCGAGTCTGAAATTGATGTCTGCTCAGGTGATGATGATGAGGTTTTGGAAATGCAGGAACAAAGGAAGGAAAATATTTTAGAAGTTCAAAGTTCCTCCGAATCTGAGATTGAAGTTTGCGACTATGAACCAACTGGAAAGAGAATTAAGAATCTCAACACTCTTTCTCAAGCTCTACCGTTTTAGTTGTGAGTAGATGAAGCTTTCTTGTTGATGTGAATACGAGTTTAAATGATGTAAATAGCCTCGATTTTAGGCACTTAACATTGTCCGAATTAAGAAAAGAAATTTTTTATCACTTTTTATGTAAATCGAGGTGAAGTTGGAAAGTATAGTTTTGATTAATAATAATTATTTATGAGAGATTGGTATTCTTAAGTTTAATATATTTTCGGCTCAAGGCAGTTGTCGTGACAAAAATAATAGTATCAGTCATTTCTTGTGAAAGAAAAAACATTTTTTATGAAAACGGTTCTTACAAATTTAAAAAAATGGTTTAATATTAATAAATCATGGCGTATTTTTTTCTAATTTCAATAATAAGTGAATCTTTAACTATTTTTTCAGAGATCTGATTTTTGGCACGACAACTGCCTTAGTCGAAGGTTCACTTTTAGTTTTCAAATTAATAGAATCGTATTATTATTTAAATTAGGCTTAATTTATTTTAATTTAAGTTGAAGAACATGTTTATTTATTTCTGAGGGGTAGTTTTATTAATTTTCGTAATTGTCTGCGTCGTTTTATAAAATATGATATTTGAATTTGCTTTGAGAAGAGAGTTAAAATCGCTGGGTGAAATATTAAAAATCGTGTTACTTAAAAGAGTCGATCAAAGTTGAGAAAAGCTGTACACAAGTAGTTTCTTAGCAATTAGATTTCGAGTGAAGATTAGAATTAGTTTACTAAAACTGGTTTAGAAACTTAACCATCACCTGCATGTAATCTGTGATACAATTTGAATATTAAAATACAAGAGTTTTGTATTTTAGAGTTTTAGAGTCAAATTGGAGCCGTATGTAATAAAATACTAATAGGTTTGTCTTCACCGGGAATGATCATTTGTTTTACTTTATTCTCATATATTATAAGTTTGTAACTAGTCTTTTGACCATTCAACACAAATAAAACAATAAAAATAGTTTTTCATTAATTTGCCGCTTTGATGATTTCTTTGTTTTCGAACCGTATTAAGATAATTTTTATATAATATATTGTTTAGAAAAAAGCTTGGTTTATTTTCCAACATTTTGTTATGGATTTTACAGAAAATCTTATATGCGATTTGAAAAAATTGCATGTATGATTTATATAAGTTTCCTTATTATAGCAAAAAATTCCAGTAAATTCAATATGAATGATACCGTTTTTTCCACTTAGACCATACTTTTAATATTTTTTTAACATTTAAAAAACATAAAAAATAGATTTTCAAGGTATTCATTATCTGCGTTTTCTGGACATATTTGTCACATAAATGTAATAAATTATTTGGTTTTTATATCAAAATTTAATTTAAAAGTTTAAGAGTAAGAAAAATGTAAAAATTATGTTTATGATGATGACTTTGGTACCAGGATTTTTCTTCTCATATAACTATTTGATCAAATTTTCAAGATTTTCGCTAATTGAGAATGGAGACTAAAAAACCTTCTTTGGTTTAAAATTCAACTACATAGATAAAAGTGGAACTACTTTATTAAAAATTCTTTTTTTTTGGTTGATGATTCATTATTTATTTTAGTTGACAAATATTTTTTTTTTCAAAATTTAGCTATTTTGTTAAGATTTTTTTCTTAACTGAAAATTTAACTATTCCATGTTTGGTTGAACATTTATCTTCTTTAGTTGAAAATTCAACTATTAGGTTGAAAATTCCATTAAAATTTAAAACAGTTTGTTCAAAATTCATGTATTTGGTTGAAAGTTAGTGGCCATTTAATGTTTTTGGTAGAAAATTCATTTTTTTGGTTGAAAATTTAACTATTTCGTTAAAAATTTATTTTATCTGGTTAAAAACTTATTTCTCTGAATGAAAATTAAACAATTCTATTTTTTAATGAAAATTTATGTTTTTAGTTGCGAATTCTTCTATTTTGTTGAAAATTTGTCTTTTTTTTGTAGAGAATGAACCTTTTTGGTTGAACATTCAACAATGAGGCTGAAA
>CAKNYM010050462.1:53247-64643 GCA_932195095.1 Andricus curvator | reverse complement strand
ATTCGGGAATTTTAGTATTCCTTAATATTACAAACTGTTGGGAATTTTTCATTTCGGGACGTTTATAATTTGGGAATTTTATTATTCGGAAATTTTATCATTCGAGAATTTTAGTATTCCTTAATATTACAAACTGTTGGGAATTTCATTATTCGGGAATTTTATTATTTGGGAATTTTATTATTCGGTAATCTTCCAATTCGGGAATTTTATTATTCGGGAATCTTCCAATTCGGGAATTTCATAATTCGGGAATTTTATTATTCGGGAATTTTATTATTCGGTAATCTTCCAATTCGGGAATTTTATTATTCGGGAATCTTCCAATTCGGGAATTTCACAGTGTCGGGAATTTTATTTTTCGAGATTTTTCAGTCGACCCAATTATTAAAATTCAAACGTTATGCATTTTACATTATTCAATTTTAAACGCTTTTCATTAGAAATAATACAATTTTCAATCCTTTGAATTATAAATGATTCCATTTTCAAAATTCTAATCTGAAATTGTCTGATTTTCAAAATTTTAGTCTGAAATTCTTCAATTTTGAGAGCGTCTGTTTTAAAATTGTTCCATTTCAAACACTTTCAATTTCAAATATCCAATTTTTACCTCTTTTATTTAGATTTTAAGACAATTTTTTTAACTTCACAGGATTTTAACAAATTTTAAGAAAACTTTAAATAATTTCAAAAAATATTTAGTAGTTTTGAAAACATTCGAAAATAATTTGAATGCGATATTTTCAAAAAATTCAAGACAAAATGTAGATTTTTGAAGATTTTGAAAAAAAGAAGCTTTGTAAGAATTTTGAAAGGTTTCAAGAGAATAAAAAATTTTCTTAAGATTTCTGGAAAAAGTTCAAATGATTTTTTATTTTTGTGAAAAGAATTAAAAGAGAAATTTGAAAAAGATATAAAAACATTTCAAATGATTTCATAAAATTTCTGAAAAGAATCTTGGAAACTTTGAAGCAAAATTTTTTCATTTTGCACGATTGCAAAATTTGAGGAAAAAATCGAGTAAGTTTCAGAGATACATAAATGTTTTGAAAATATTGAAAAATAATTTTAAACTTGAAAAGATTTCAAAAGATTTAGGAAAAATTGGAATCATTTAAAAATATATTTAGAAGTTATGAAAAAAATGTTACATAATAAACAATCTCAAAAAATTTAATACAAAATGTAATTTTTTGAAGATTTCGAAATAAAATTTTGAAACGTTTTAAAGATTTTGGAAGGTTTCAAGATAATAAAATTTTTTTTTTTTTAATTCAAATAGATTTCAACCAATTTAAAAAAAAAATGTGAATTTTTAAAGATTTCTGAAAAAATTTCGAAGCTTTTTAAGTTCAAATTTGCAAGAAAATAAAAAAGTTGTCTTAAATCCTTAAATTTATGAGTAAATTTTAAATGAGTTTTTATTTTGAATAATTTATTTAAATTTTTTTGAAAATTCGTTTATTTCTTGGTTGAGAAATATTTTTTTAAACTAAAAACGTAACTATTCCATTTTTGGTTAAAAATTCATATTTCTGGTTTAAATTCAACTATTCGGTTAAAAATTAAATAATTGTTATAACAAATTTAGTTTTTTTGGTAGAAAATAACATTTTTTGTTGAAAAATCATATTTTCGTTTTTAAAATTAAAACTGTTTCTAGGTAATTCGTCCTTTTGGCTTAAAAAATAAAAAATTTGGTTGAAAATTCGTGTTTTTTAGTAAAACGTTAATTTTCTTTCTGCAGAATTATATTAACAAACGCTTGCAATTCGAAATAATTATTGTTGCAAAAATGTTTAAAACCTAATATTAAAAATTTTGATTAATACTGAATTTTCAAATTGTTAATATTTTTAATGTTAGGAAATAAAAATCTGAAGACGGGAATATTACTATATAGAAAACAATTTAAAAATAGGCGGAAATTTCAAAAATTGAAAAAGCAGTTCTGAAGTATTAAATACTCCTAAAAAAGTTTATATTCAATATTTAGGAGAATTTAATTTGTGCTGCTTTTTTTTTTAAATAAATAGATCAATTTTTCATATTAAAAGTTTAATATTATGCAATAAAAAATTACCCTCGTTTCTAATACTGTTATTTTCCATGAAATCTCAACTGGCCCATTAGCTCAGTTGGTTAGAGCGTCGTGCTAATAACGCGAAGGTCGCGGGTTCGATCCCCTCATGGGCCAATTTTTTTGCAATTTTTCAAATATGTTTTTTATATATGTATTCAAATGCAAAAAAATTACATTTTCAAATTTTATTTTACAGAAACATTTTATTGATTATTTTTATAATGAAAGATATTGTCAATGTTTCTCAGTGTCATAAAATATTAAATAAGCTTTTAAAAGAAGTGTAAAAGAAGTCAAATTTTATAAATGATAGATATATTAACAATTAGATTATTAATTAATACTTAATTATAGAAAGAGGGATCCGCGATTATCCACGGAAAAAGGAAAAAACGTCCCTAACCTCGAATTTGTTTTTTTTTTCAATTTCAAGTGTAATTCATTATCATTATTATCTTATCTGTCTCTTGAAAGTGTTGAATATTCGAACACTATTTACCAATCAAAGAATGTATATTAAAGCAGGGGAATAATGTGTTTCATCACAAACAGCGCGGAAAAACATATTGAAACTGTATTATTTGTTATAATTATTTGGTTTTCCAGTGTAGATTTTTATAATAATTAAGTTATGTATCAGTTACGACTCATCAAGGATTTACTAGGAAAGTAAGTCAAATTTTAAAATTAAGTTCTACGTATTGTTAACAGCTATCATTCTTTTATTATGCTTTCAATTTTTAGGAATAACATAACCTCACAACGATGCCGAGAAATATCGAATGTAACGTCTGAGTTGAGGAGAATAGACAAGGTTTGTGAGAAAATTCACTGTTTCTTAGAAAAAATATTTATTTAAAATACTATTTTAAATTTATGTTAATAAAGTAATAAACGACGAATCATTAAGGTGTTTAAGGGCATGTGAGACTTATCCGAGTCCTACTTTACCGACATTTTTTGTAAATCATACCAATTCCACACGAGGAGAGATTTCAAACTGAAAGTTTATGTACTAATACATTTTTACAATTACAGAAAAAAAGTGTTCGAAATTTTTGTTGTTGCAGTAGTGAACATTTATTAGTACATAAACGTGCATTACTTTCTTTTCTATATTTTATCAAACTTTCAGTTTTATATCTCTTCTCGTGTGGAATTGGTATGATTCACAAAAAAATGTCGGTAATGTAGGAATCGGATAAGTGTCGCATGCCCTTATTAGGTATTTCAGGTTAACTGTATTTTTTTAATAATTTGGAAAAAAAGGATTTTTCACGATAAACAAAATTGGTGATTTTTCATTTGTATGAATATTTGTATGAATGATTATTATTATTATAATTATAAATTTGTATGAATTTTGTATGAGAATAATTTCCTACCAAAAAAGATGAATCTTCAATCACATAGTTCAATTTTAAACTAAAAAGGGTAAATTTTCAAGTAACAAAAAAAACGAATTTTCAAAAAAAGAGTTCAATTTTCAACTGTAGAAATAAATTTTCAACTAAAATCTAAATTTTTGACCAAAAATGCAATAGTTAAATTTTCAGACAAAAAATTGAATGTTCAACAAAATAGTTGAATTTTAAACAAAAGAAATTAATTTTAAACTAAAAAGGATCAACTCTCAACCAAAAATGGAAAAGTTAAATTTTCAGTAAAAAAAAAATTTTCAAACAATAAAAAATTAATTTTCAAGAAAATAGTTGAATTTTCAACCAAAAAAATAAATTTAAAACCAAAAAGATCAACATTCTACCCAATAAGACAAATTTGCAACAACATACCTGAATTTTAAACTAAAAATGATACATTTGCAACCAAAAATGGAATAGTTAAATTTGTAGTAAAAAAGTAATTTTCAACAACAACAAAAACCGAAGTTCCAACAAAATATTTTAATTTTCAAGCAAATAAATTAATTTTCAACCAAAAAGGTGAATTTTCAAACAAATAATTTTCTACAATCAAGACTTATTTTCAAATAACAAAAAAATTAATTTTCAATAAAAAAAACGTATGTTCAACAAGATAGTTAAATTTTCAACAAAAAATGGTATAGTCAAAAAATTATTTTCAAAGAAAAAAAAACATTCTTTCAACAACAGAAATGAATTTTCAACTAAAAAAGATAAATTTTCAAAAAACAAGAATAGTTAAATATTCAGATAAAAAAATGAATTTTCAAACAAAGAAAAGGAATTTTCAACAAAATACTTGAATTTTCAACTAAAGAAGATACAATTTTTAACCAAAAATGGAATAGTTTAATTTTCAGCTAAAAAAAATAATTTTTGACCAAAAAAGGAGTTTCAACAAAATAGTTGAATGTTCAAGACAAACAAAATGAATTTTCAACTAAAGAGATGAATTTTCGAAGAAGAATAATTTTCTACCAAATAAATGAATTTTCAACCAAAAAGGTGAATTTTCAAACAAATAATTTTCTACAATAAAGACTTATTTTCAAATAACGAAAAAATTAATTTTCAATTAAAAAAAAAAACGAATTTTCAAACAGATATTTAAATTTTCAACAAAAAATGGAATAGTTAAAAAATTATTTTTAAAGAAAAAAAAACATTCTTTGAACAACAGAAATGAATTTTCAAGTAAAAAAGATAAATTTTCAAAAAACAAGAATAGTTAAATATTCAGATAAAAAAATTAATTTTCAAACAAAAAAAAAAGGATTTTTCAACCATATATAGTTGAATTTTCAACTAAAAATGATACATCTTTTAACCAAAAATGGAATTGTTTCATTTTCAGTTAAAAAAATAATTTTGAACCGAAAAAGGAGTTTCAACAAAATATGTTGAATTTTCAAGGCAAACAAAATGAATTTTCAACGAAAAAAGATAAATTTTCGAACAAGAAGAATAATTTTCTACCAAATAAATGAATTTTCAACCAAAAAGGTGAATTTTCAAACAAATAATTTTCTACAATAAAGACTTATTTTAAAATAAAAAAAAGTAATTTTCAACCAAAAAAAATACGAATTTTCAACAGGATCGTTAAATTTTCAATTGAAAATTTTATAGTTAAAAAAATTAATTTTCAAGGAAAAAAAAACATGTTTTCAACAAAAGAAATGAATTTTCAACTAAAAAAGAATAGTTAAATATTCGGATAAAAAAATTAATTTTTAAACAAAAAAAGGAATTTTCAACAGAATACAGGAATTTGCAACCATATATAGTTGAATTTTTAACTAAAAAAGATACATTTTTTAACCAAAAATGGAATTGTTTAATTTTCAGTTAAAAAGATAATTTTGAACCAAAAAAGGAGTTTCAACAAAATAGTTGAATTTTCAAGACAAACAAAATGAATTTTTAACCAAAAAGATGAATTTTCGAACAAGAAGAATAATTTTCTACCAAAAAGACGAATTTTCAACCAAAAAAATACATTTTTTAACTAAAACTTTTAGTATATATAAGTTTTTAGTTAAAAAAATTAACTTTTAACTAACAAAAGAATTTCAGCAAAATAGTATACACTTGCAGTGAACAATATTTTTGTTCCTAATTATGCAGACATCTTGCCAGGTGACGGCACAACTTGAAATACCTAATTTGCATTCAAGGTTTGAATTTGAATTTAATTTCAAATTAATTCTGTATATCTCAAAATTTGATTGTTCTAAATTTGATATTGTTAGATTTTGAACAAATAAATTGAAAATTTTTTATTTTATGAACTTCAAAGCCTTGGATTTTCAATTGTAAATGGCTTAAAATGTGATATCGTACAATTCTAACAATTTAATATTCAAAATTATTCATTTTGGAACACTTTTGATAATTGAAGTTACAGAATTGACAATTTTAAAATTGATATCAAGGATTTTAATTTAATATTCTATACAAATTTTAACCGATTCAAATGTGAAAAAATATAATTAGGGAGGTTTAAATTCATTTTTTTTTACTATTAAAGCTTTTATTTTGATGTTGCACAATTTTGAAAGTTAAACAAATTAATTTTGCTAAACAACTTTGAATGTCAATCTAAAATTATTACATTTTTAAAAGCCTTAATTAAAACTGATTTGAAAATTACCTGATTTGAAAAATTGTATACCTAATATCAATAAATATTTAACATTTTCAGTTAAAAACTCTTTAATCATTAAAAAACCTTTTTCAGTTAAAATTTTTTGCAAACATACAATTTTGAATTTTTTTTTTAAATACTCTATAATTTTTAAGGTCTTGGTATAAAAATGTTGAAGCTTTCAATTTGAAATTGGTTATTCAAATGTAGAACATTTTGAACTTGAATTTAGAAATTGAATGATTGAATTTTGAAAATTATTTCAAAACATTTCCAAAATTGTCAAAAAGAATCTGGAAAATTTTGAGGCAATTTTTCTAATTCTCGAGAATTTTTAAACAATTTTATGAAAAAGTGGAATAATTTAAAAGATATTTATAGGTTTGGTAAATCAGACGTAAACATCTTTAAATAGTAAAAACATCATCTAAATATTAATTTGATTAAACCCACGTTGATAGAAAATGGTACATTTGTCGAAGTAATAAGAAGTAACAAGAAAAAATTTGCCTCCGCCCGGATTTGAACCGGGAATGCCACTGTACATTAGGGTGGCCCAAAATTATTTTTTTCGAATTTTTATGCACATCACCAGGAAATTTGTTCGAATCCACGAAAAAATGAATATATTTTTTCTTTATTTTGAAAAAAATGTATTAAGAGGTGGCGCAAGCCCCATGAAGTTTAACACGTATTTCCCATAAGAAAAAAAATACGTTTTTGTAAATTTTATTTAGAATCCTCAATATTGGGTGAATCGAATTGAAACTTAACATTTCGTTCCAAAATTAGCCATAGAATAAAAACAAAATATTACTTTTCAAATATCACCCCCATAAGTATGTTTTATAGGGTCCGAAAAAAACCCCATAAGTGAAAAAATGGGCTTTGCGAGTTTCTGGCGCTAATTATGATTTTTTTGCGGTTTTTTTAATGCTGATTTTTTCTAATACATAAAATACTACTTTTTACTGGAAATTAGATGTTGACATAAATTGTTTAAACAATTTATTATTGTTTTTAGAAATTTTCTCTTAGAATAGATTTAGAAAGTCGCGGTTTTTTCAAAAATGTTCCATTTTTTGTCCAATTTTCAGTCAAAGTGAGGTAATAGTTAATCAATTTCAACAAAAATTATTGTTTAAACAAATTATTATTGTTTGTAGCTATCTTCTTCTATATTAATTCTAGATAGTTGCGGTTTTTTAAAATTTTAAACTTTTTGTCCACTTTTCAATTAGAGTATAGTAATAATTAATTCAAGTTGACAAAAATAATTGTTTAAACAATTTATTATTATTTTTAATAATATTGTCTTTGCCTAATGGTAGAAAGTTGCGGTTTTTTCTGAAATTTTCAATTATTTGTCTATTTTTTACTTGGAGTGACTTAATAATTAATTAAATTCAGAAAAAATTATTGTGTAAACAAATTATTATTGTTTATAACTATCTTCATCTACATTAATGCCAGGTAGTGGCGGCTTTTTTTCTGAAATTTTTTACTTTTTGTTCACTTTTCACTTCGCGAGGTGACAATTAATGCAAGTTGAGAAAAATAATTGTTTAAACAATTTATTATTGTTGATAACTATCTTCTCTCAGATAAGTGCTAGAAAGTTGCGGTTTTTTTCTAAAATGTTTAACTTTTATTTGCCTCTTTAGTTATGAACAAATAATAAATAAACATTAGAGAGAATCATATTTTAAACAATCTCTTTCTTTTTTGTGAATATATTTTTCTAAAATAAAACAGATATTTGAAATATTCTCTACATTTTATATATGGATCATATTAAATTTTCCTGGAAGTGGCTACTGAGAGCCTTTTTGTTTAAATTAATATTAATATTTATTATTTGTTCCTGACTTGCATTAATTATTAACTCACTAAGTAAAATGTTGACAAAAAGTTAAAAAATTAAGAAAAAGTTGCTTTTTTCTGGCAATTGTGTGAGGAAAGATAATTATGAACAATAATAAATTGTTTAAACAATTATTTTTGTCAACGTATCTTAAATATTATTTTACCACTTAAGTGAAAAGTAGACAATGAGTGGAAAATTTCAGAAAAAACCGCATCTATCTAGCACTATTATAGGAGAAGATAGTTCCTAACAATAATAATTTGTTTAAACAATTCTGTTTGTTGAATTTCAATTATTATCACCAAACTCATGTATAAAATGAACAAAAAATTGAATATTGCAGACAAAACCGCAACTTTCTAACATTATTCAAAGGTACTATTAATTGAAATAATAATAAATTGTTTAAACAATTGATGTTTTCAACTTTAATTAATTATTCACTTTACACCATTCAAAAATGGGATAAAAGGTGGAAAAATTGTTATAAAAGCTGTAGTTTTCCAGCATTATTCTAAGAGAATATTATAAACAATAATAATAAATTGTTCAAAAAGTTAGATTTTTTAACAATAATTGAGTATTACCTAACTTTAATTGAAAATTCGACAAGAACTGAAAATTTTTTAAAAAACCGCGACTTTCTCCCTCTATTCTAAGAGAAAATTAATAAAAACAATAATAAATTGTTTAAACAATTTATGTGAACATCTTATTGTTAGTATAAAGCAGGGGGGTGACTCGCCATACAAATGCGCTGTGTCAGTTTTGTGAAGGACGGCAGAAAATGAAACACTGGCGCCACTAGCGCCACGCCCTATATTTGAATGAAAGCTGATTAGAATCATGGGAGATTTAGTATTTTTCGCAGTTTTTATAATATTTTGGACGTTTGTGGATAATTTAAATACTTTTAGCTTGAATTAGGCAAGGATTAACTGTTTCTAGAATTTAAAAAATACCTAGGATTAAAAAATAGACCTTACATACACTGGAAATGTCGGTTTTTAATTTTCAAGTAGAGTGGAATGGTAAAATATAAAGATTACGTATTTACCGTATAAAACAAATAAACTAAATGTTCTGAAATGATAATATATAAAATTTTTTGTCTCTTTTTTAATTACTCGAATGACCCTAATCTATTATTACATTATAATAAAAATATACAAGCGTATTTAAAAATCATAATTTTTAATATTCAGTATATTGTATTGATTATATACAATTGAACAAAGCTAGTTTTACAAAATGTCGCGACTTTCTTTTTCATAAAATTATCGTTTTTTTAAATTTAGGTTTCTTGTACTATTCTGACTGCAAGAAAATCATTATTTTACAATTGTAATTTACTTTAGTACTTGAATTTACTAATAAATTAATGTAATCGTACATAAATTTCGAAATGATAAAAATAAACAACTTCTTAAAACAATTTTTAAGAAGTGAAATCTTCCTTTGATCAATTCAATTGTTACCTTAATAGGAACGTAAGTTCTATTATTTCGGTCTTACGATCAATTTAAATAAAAAAGACTGGGAGTATTCCGAGTCAATACTTTAATTATAAAAAGTTACATTCTCGCAACGTTTCGACCTCAATCTGTTGGTCATCCTCAGGCAAATTATACCCGATAAAGGCTTATATTATACCTAATAAAGTCTTTTTTATTCAAATTGATCGCAAGACCGAAATAATAGAACTTACGTTCCTATTAAAGTAATAAATGTCGAAACTCGGCGATAATTCAAAACTGTCATTAATGTTACTTTTACAATTTTCTTAAAGATAGTAAGGGTTTTAAAATATTTTTAAAATTTCAAAAACTAATAAAAATATAATGTTACGCACTATTACAATAATCTACAAGTTTTACAAGAAGAAAAATATATCAAAATTTAAAAATCAATGTAGTCATGAAACCGTCAGAGCCATTCAATTATTTTAGGTTAAAGAACATCGGTGTAAACAAATCCTCATACCTATCGCCATAACCGTTCCATCCGGAGCTAAAACTTTCTTTTTCCAAATTATTTGATCCTTTAAAAAGTGATCTTCACAAACCACATTTCCAGGTTTAACAATAAAATCCTTTTTGTCATGCTTAATTGCTTGGTGCCAACGGTCAACCACATTTTTTAGAACGGAAAAATGCACTGTTTTACTCCGTTTGAGCGGGTTGAGTCGTACCCTGATAGACAGTTCGGTGCTATACATCGATGCCCCCCCCCCATTGTTATAACACATGTATACGTAAATAAATAAAATATGGCAAATAGACGATAAAGTTATGACATTTCACGAGTTTGTGTATGCAAAATCATAACAGACAACGGGCAGACCGGGCGTCGTGGAGGTGGCGCCAATGCTTCACGACTCGCCGCTCTTCACAAAACTGACACGCGCCTCTAATGCAAAAGCGAAAATCGTGTCACCCCCCTGGTATAAAGTAGTATTTTATATATGTATTAGGAACAATCTGCATTAGAAAAACCGCAAAAAAAATCATAATTCGCGCCAAAACCTCGCAAAACCCATTTTTCACTTATGGGGGTTTTTTGGGACCCTAAAAAACAGACTTATGGGGGTGATATTTGAAAAGTGATATTTCATTCGTATTCTGTGGCTAATTGTGAAGAGAAATTTTGATATGCATAAAAATTCGAAAAAAATAATTTTCGACCACCCTAATGTACAGTGACATTCCCGGTTCAAATCCGAGCGGAGGCAAATTTTTTCTTGTTCTTCATAGCTACCTTTTTTTAATTGATATAAATTTCGATATTAAAACGATAAGTTCGGCAAATAATTTTTTGAGAACAAGAAAAAATCTGCCTCAGCCCGGATTTGAACCGGGAACGTCACTATCCATGAGTGGAGCGTTAACCAATTAATTAGTAATCAAAACTAATTCAAGGCATTTTACATCCCATGAAAAAGAATCTAGGAAATTCTCTTTAAAACTTCTAATGTCTAGAAATTTTTTAAAAATTTGAAAAATCATTCAAAATCAAACAAATTTGCCTTAAAATCTTCCCCATATTTTTCGACGTTTTTAGAAAACTTTTCAAAGGTTTTGAAATCTTTTTAAATTTTCTTTAACACTTGTTCTTTCAAAATGGAAATTCAATTAACATTTTCCCAGGAATCTCAAGAAATTTTTTTTATTCCCTTTAAACATCTAAAAAATTTTAAACCGCCTCTAAATTTTTATTTTGAAATCTTCAAAAATCTACTTTTTTAAATTGTTTTAAATCTTAAGATTTAACTTATTTTCGAATCTTTACCAAACTTCTAAATGTCTTTTGAATTATTCCACTTTTTCATTATTATTATTATTAGTTCTGGGTTGAGACCTTAGCAGCCCCTGA
>CAKNYM010050462.1:34468-52847 GCA_932195095.1 Andricus curvator | reverse complement strand
TGAAGCAATTCATCCACTACCAGGCACCACAGCAAGGGAGATAAAACTCCCCCCTGCGGACATCCCGAGTCAATGGTTCCACTTAGAGTGACATCACCCTTAGTCGTGGTTAGATTCCTGTTGGCCAACATGTGGCACGTCCATTCCACGACTGCCGTAGGCACACCATGTGCAATCATGGCCGCGCTGATCACCTCTCCAGAGGTGTTATTGAAGGCTCCTTCGATGTCCATAAAGGTTCCAACCGCAAGGCCTTTCTCCTTCAGTTGACCTTCAATTAGGTTCACTGCTCCGATTAGGGCCGTCTCCGTCGAGTGACCAGCCCTATAGGCGTGTTGCTCCTTATGGAGCGGTCTGCTTGACAAGACCTTATCGCGGATATATCTATCCACAAGTCTTTCCACTGTTTTTAATAGGAAAGAAGTTAGGCTGATGGGCCGGAAATCCTTGGGTGAAGTATAACCGATCCGACCTGCCTTCGGAATGAAGACTACTCTCGTACCCCTCCAAGCCGTCGGGACATATCCCAACGTCAAACTAGCCCTAGCAAGTCTCACAAGCGGCCCTATGATGAACTCTCCGGCCCTCTGTAAGAGGGCCGGATATATGCCATCCGGGCCAGGAGACTTTTAAGGACTAAAGGATTTCAGGGCCCACCTGACCCTGGCAGGGGTGACGATCTCGTTGGCCAGCCGTCGTTTGGGGCCCAGTTGGGCCACAGGTGACTTTGCCTGCCTCTGAGTCGCCCTCCCCCCTTCTCCAGCCCTTGAAAAGCCTGGAAAATGTGCCCTGATCAGATGGGCCAAGGTATCCCCGTCCGACTCTGAGTATCCCCCTCCGGGCAATTTCAGAGTGCCGAGAATAGCGTCTGGATTTCGAGAAAGCAGCCTGTCCAGTCTAGCCGCCTCAGCTCCCTTCTCGATGTCTGTGCAAAAGTTGGTCCAGCTCTCCTGCTTTGCCTTACGTATTGCACCTCTGTATTCGTCCCTCATCGTTGTGAATGACGTCCATAGTTCCTTCGTTTTGCCAGTACTGGCACGTCTGAACCTCTCTCTGGTTACCCTGCGAAGCTCTCCGAGTTTCCCATTCCACCAGTGTGTCTCCCCGGCCTTTCGGACTCTTGTAGGTCGACAATTACTTTCATAAGTAGCTTTGATGGCTTCCGTGAAAGTTTTGGCTGCCATCTCCAGGGTATCCACGTCTCGAATTGACCTGGGAACCTCTGAAAGTGCACATCTTAGTTCCGTGGAAAACTGATCCCAGTCCGTTCTTCTTGGATTTCTGACCCATTTGGGGCCAGCGGGTACAACGGATTCCAACACGAACTCTATTTGTGAGTGATCTGAGAGAGAGGGTTCGTCTGAAACCCTCCACTTCTTGATACTATCCCTAAAACTACTGGTGCAGAGAGTGATGTCAATGACTTCTTCCCTGACCGAATTACGGAACGTCGGAGTGTTCCCCGTATTAAGAATATCCAAGTCAGTAGTGATTAGATATTCCAGTAGGTCATTACCTCTTGAGTTGACGTCCGTGCTACCCCACAAAGTATGGTGGGAATTAGCATCGCACCCCAACAGAAGAGGAATGCCTCTTACCTTGCAATACTCCACCAGTGTACATACCTCCACTGGTGGATTAGTGTCGCTGTCATAAGGAAAATAAGCTGATCCTAGAACCAGCCTCCCTATCCCTTTGAGATCCAAGGCTATCACCATCAGGTCTCTCGAACATAGTTCAAGCAGCGGGACAGCGCTAACTCCCTTCGTCAGTATACATGCCCTTGGTTTCGCCGCCTTGGGGTCCCTGTAACAAAAAATACCAGTCCCCCCTAATCCCCTAATGGTATCTCGAACTAACCATGGTTCTTGGATTAGCGAGATACCTGTATGCCTCGCAGCCATGCCCTTCTGCAAAACTGCAGAGGCGCCTTTGCTGTGATGCAAGTTAATCTGGGTAATGGTTAGACCCGGAGCAGTCATTTAGGTCTGCTCCCGATCCTCCTGCGTCTCAACAGGCTCCTCCTGTCCCTGGCCGGCAACCCTGAAGTTGACCTGTCCAAAGTGATAGAAGGGCCTGTTGTTGAGGGCCGAAAGGGCCCTCGTTTGGGACTCAGGAATATACATGACTAGGAGATGCCTAGTGCCTCCTAATGTGTCCACTTCCTGAGGCTTTTCGTGCCTGACAATTCGCCAGGACGCAGTCTTCAATGAGGGGTTGAATCCCTCCAACCGACGGAGCACCTCAGACGGGTCTTCCGGTTTGCCCGGGAACCACGCCGTAGCTCTAACCATCTTTTGGAGCAACTCAACTCCACCCACCTTAAGGGACGCACCTTCCCACGACTCCGTCTCGACCACCGCTTTGAGTAGCCAAGCTCTAGCCGCTGGGTCGGCTGCCACAAATACAAAGACCCCTCCTCTGCAGAAGGAGGTCACAAATTTTGGCCATTGGTCTGGGGACACTTTTCCAAGCGCCCTCCAGGTAGCCTCCCTGAAGATCTCAAACTGCTCCACCGTGAGCAATGAGTCCGCGTAGTTGGTGTCAGCCACCACCACCGTCAGGGGGTTGGTCCTCTGAGCGGCCGTCAGTCCAGCTCCCGACGACTCTCTGTTCGTCGGCTGCTGGGCCGACTTGTGCCTCTTTAAAGCCCCAGCCACCCCCGGTGGGGTGCCCTCCGAGCCTCTACCTCTCTTCTGGGCCTCAGTGCTGGATGTCAGCCCCTCAGCTGCCGACGCTCCAGCTCCCGCAGCTGCTTCCCTAGCCTGCCGCACTTTCCTCCTCAGTCTCCTTTTCTGGGAACCGTTGAGGCTGTTTTTCTTATTGGAGGGCCGATTGGCCTCTCCCAGTACCATGGCCTCGTTCAGAGGGACCGTCGATCCCTCAGCTCCCAAGGGAGCTGTGGGCACAGCCATCAACTGAACTTGGCTTGCCGGAGAGACAGATAGAGGGGTAAGGGTTAAGTTGGGCCCGTAAAGGCCCAACCCCTCACCTCCCTCCGCCACCACCCTTCTTCCTCCTTTCTCATTTTTTGTATTTTGAGTATCCATATTGATCCCACGAGAAGCTAGGGAAATAAAGGTCCGCCCCTGCAGAGCCCCGCATGCAGGGGTAAGACTGTAATTACTCGGGGAGGTAGTCCGGTGTCCCCGAGAGGCCGTTAAGACACCTTCGTAACCCCTAGGTGCCAAAGTGCCATGAGCACGATCGCTCTACACCCACGGCTTAGGGGGGTGGTCACATTGAGTGAACCACTCAATGTGCAAATATCCGTTTGCAAACCACCATAACAAAAACGGAGAGCTGTTTCTTAGTCGCTATGTGGGCCGCAGGCCATTCCTGTCCCGATTACAAACTGTAAGTCGGTCCGGGAGGGGCCTCGACCCAGGGATCCAGAAGGCCCGTGTTAGCTAGGCTCTTTCACCCTTCTATCATACCGTACTCACGCATGCCAGGAGAGCCCGTTTATAGGGATCCTTTCATTCATATCCATACGCATGCAGGCCGAGGTCCTTTTGACCCCTATGTCCCACATGCTTAAGCCTCCCCACCAACTACAAGGTGTTACAGCCCCCAGGGGAGGCACTTTTTCATAAAATTGTTTAAAATTTCTCGAGAATTAGAAAAATTGCCTCAAAATTTTCCAGATTCTTTTTGACAATTTTGGAAATCTTTTGAAATATTTTTCAAGATTCTATTAACATTAATTTTTCAACATAAAAAATAATTTTAAATTTTCCCAGAAATCTTAAGAAAAATTTGTTATTATTCAAACTTTTTTAAAATCCTTGAAAAAACTTCAAAACTTTATATCGAAATCCTCGAAAATCACACTTTGTTTAAAATTTTTTGAAATATTTGAAAAATGTTATAATTATTTCTGAAATTTGTAGAAAGCTTCTAAATATCTTTTTAAATAATTATAATTTTTCGTAAAATTTTGTTAAAATTCCGAAAAATAAAATTTAATCTTCCAGATTTCTTTTTCACAATTTTTTTAATGTTTTGAAATTTTTTTAAATTTTCTTTCAAAACTTATTTTGTCACGGTAGTGATATTTGTAGTTGATTCTACTAAAAATATGAAACTAATATTGAAAAATGGCCAAATAATTTATTTGTTTATTAAATTTGTTTAAATAATACAAAATTATTGTCTAACTGCGAAGTCTCGTAGAAAAAGGACATCGGTGTGATACTTGTAGTTAATACTTATAAAAATACGAAATTTAATTATTGTAAAATGACTTAATTTCGAATTTGTTTATAAAATGTTTATTGACAAATATCAATTGACGTTTAACTTTTTTCAAACTGAAGGCAACATTATTTTACTTCCATTTACTCCCGAAAATTTAACTACTCAAAAATTAATTATTATTATTAAATATTTAATTTATTTAACTAATATATTTAATTAATTTAACTAAATATAATAATATATAATAAATAAAATATATTAATATAAATAAAATAATAAAATATAATAAATATAAATAAAAATTTAACTAATATTTAACCAGAATATTTAAACATCGCGAATAAAGAAGTTGCAACTTTTGTTTACTAATTTGTTTATAATAATGTTTAAAATAATTTGAATTAATAAATACTGCTAGTATTCATTTATAATAAGGTTTCGCCAAGATTCTGAATATTTTCAGTTGAATGAAATTTTTGTTGACTAAATCGAAGCCGATACGGCGATACCACTCTGGAAACACCAGTTCTCGTAAGATCACTGAAGTTAAGCATTGTGGGGCGCGGTTAGTACTTGGATGGGTGACCATCCAGAAATACTGCGTTGCTGTTGGCCCGTCGTGGGTGTGGTGGGCCCACATTGGTAGTAAATATCCACCTAGAAACACTACCCGAATCGGGTAGTGAGGCAATGAACTTTCGAGTTCAAACTGCTAATCAATTTTTTTTTTTTTTAAATCGAAGCCTTCAAGCTTAAAAAAAAGCTTTTATATTTTGTTTGTTAAATAAAAAATGTTTAGAGAAGTTTTTAAAGAATGTGCTTAGTTATTAGGATGACCGCACGTTTATTTAAATTTTTTATTTTTTATATATATAAATATAACAATAATAATATATAAATATATATTTAATTTATTTAAAAGGAGACTTAACGATTTTATATTATTCCTATTATTATTTATATGATTTTTATATCTCTAGATCTATAGAGCTCCATCAACTTTTGAAAGTACTTTCTAATTTTTTGTCTTTTTTAAATAATTCCAATTTTAATACAATTTTCGTTTTTTAGTATTTATAATTATTTGGCACAAATGCAATTAAAAAAAAAACATTGCCATATAAATCAAATTTCAGAATTTTTCTTGTTTAGTCATCTTTTTTTATTCATTTTTTATTTTATTTTGTTTATATTAATTAAAAGTTTAAAAACTAATTCAAACTTTTATAAAGTAACTTATCCTTCACTGAAACATATAAAAAAGTCCAAGCGAGCAATCCAGTGGTGACCTTGAATTTGAACTTGACTTTAACCTTCAAGGTTATTTCAAGGTCAACTTTGTTTTTTCAAGCGGGAACCCTTATTTTTGACAACGGCAATCGAAAGAGCGGGAAATTTTACGTCCAAAAATGTACTCAGGTCATGGGTCAAGGGTGACCTTGAACTTCAGCTGAAGATTATTAGGCTTGACCCACGTATGGGGTGGGTCCATTCTGTACTGCTGCGGCTCAGGTGTTTACGAAGAACGTCGAGGTATTTCTTGCAGTCACTTTTAACGAGGAATCCAGTGATGACCTTTAATTTGACCTTGCAGGTCAAAAAAAATTTTTAATTACAAAAATTAAGGTTCAAGGTGACACTTGACCCATGACCTGAGTACATTTTTGGACGTAAAATTTCCCGCTCTTTCGATTGCCGTTGTTAAAAATAGGGGTTCCCACTTGAAAAAACAAAGTTGACCTTGAATGTCAAGCTCAAGGTCAAATTCAGGTCACCACTGGATTCCTCGTTAAAAATTACTTCAAGAATGACCTTGACCTTTTTGAAAAATATTTTACCTGGAAAATTATTTAGGTGTTTCGTTACTTTTTGGACACCCTGTATAACAATTAACATATGAAAAAAAGTTTAACGCTTAATTTGATGCTAAAGAGTCGCAATTAATGTTTCCAGATCCTGATAGCAAATCGAGGGGAGATAGCATGTCGCATATCAAGGACAGCGAAAAAACTTGGTGTAAAAACTGTAGGCGTATTTAGTGAAGCAGACAGAGACTCTATGCATGTTAATTCCACCGATGAAGCCTACTGTATAGGACCTGCTCCTTCTAGTCAGAGTTACTTGAGACAAGATAAAATAATTTCGATCGCAAGAAAATCGAAATGTCAAGCTATACATCCTGGTTACGGATTTTTATCAGAAAACGTAGAATTTGCAGAGCTCTGCCAAAAATCAAACATTGTTTTCATTGGTCCCCCGGCTAAAGCAATCAGAGACATGGGAATCAAAAGCACATCGAAAGCCATCATGTCTGCAGCCGGTGTTCCTATTATTGAAGGTATACGTCTAATTCTCAAAGCGACAAATATTTTGGATACATCTATGAGTTTGTGAAGCTCTTTACCTTAGGTGATTGCTAGAGAGATTGATCAGCGACCTGGGTCGGAGCAGTGTTTCAGAACGAACGTATAGTTTAACGCGTATCACAAAAGGGATTTGGCCTTAGGTTATAATAATAATGATAATAATTTTTCATTTTCAAATTACTAGTTTCATCTGAAATCGGGCAGTCTGCCCCTGCTATGACACATAACTTGTTAACAACTTGTCAAATACTTGTTAACTTATTAACGTGACATCTATGACTTTGTAAAGCTCTTCATCTGAGGTGATTGCTAGAGAGATTGATCAGCAACCTGGGTCGGAGCAGTGTTTTAGAACGAAAGTATAGTATAACGCATTCATTCGAAATTTTTTTTTCTTCATCGCTCTCAAATTTGTTCAAATCCACAAAAAAAGCATTTTTCTTCACAATTAGCTATATAATAGGAATGAATAATCAATTTTTAAATATCACCCCCATAAATCTGTTTTATAGGGTCCCAAAAAAATCCCATAAGTGAAAATTTTGGTTTTGCGAGGTTTAGGCGCTAATTCTGAATTTTTGCGGTTTTCCTAATACAGATTGTTTCTAATGTATAAAATACTACTTTCTACTGATGACTGGATTTTTAAATAATGTTTTAAAACAATCTATTATTGTTTTTAGCAATTTTCTCTTAGAATAAAGTTAGAGAGTCGCTGTTTTCTCCGAATTTTTCAACTTGTTTTTAATTTTTTAGTTCAAGTGAGGCAGCATTCGATGATATTTAACATAAATAATTGTTTAGACCATTTATTTTTATTTATAACAATATTCTCTTAGAATAATAAAAGTTAGAAAGTTGCGGTTTTTTATAAAATTTTCCACTTTTTGTCCAGTTGTCAATTAAAATGAGATAATAGTCAATTCAAGTTGATAAAAATAATTGTTAAAACAATGTATTATTATTGTTAATAATATTCTCTTCGAACAATGTTAGAAATTTGCAGTTTTTTCTGAAATCTTCAACTTTTTGTCCTCTTTTCACTTCGTGAGGTGATAATTAATTAAAGTTAACAAACCTAATTGTTTAAAAAATTTATTATTATTTTTAATAATATTCTCTTTGTATGTATAATGCCAGAAATTTTCGGTTTTTTCTGAAATTTTTATCTTTATGTCCACTTTTCACTTAAAGTGAGGTAATAAATAATTCAAGTTAACAAAAATAATTGTTTAAACAATTTATTATCATTGTTAATAATATTCTCTTTGAAAAATGTCAGAAATTTGCGGTTTTTTCTGAAATTTTTAATTATGTCCACTTTTCACTTATATAGCGAAATAATAATTAATGCAATTTAGCAAGTATAATTGTTTAAACAAATTATTATTCATAACTATCTTCTCCTATATTAATCCTAGACAGTTGCGTTTTTTTTTAAATTTTGAACTTTTTGTCCACTTTTCACTTAGTAAGGTAATGAAAAATAATGAACATAATTATTTAAGTAATTAATTATTATTTATAACTATCTTCTCTTAAATAATTGCTGGCAGTTTCAGTTTTTTTCTTAAATAGTTAACTTTGCTTTGGCTTTTAAGTTATGAACAAATAATAAATAAACATTAGAGAAAATAATTTGTTGAACAAACTCTTTTTTCTGAATATATTTTTCTAAAATAAAACAGATATTTGAAATATTCTTCAAATTTTCTATATGGAACATAGCAAATATAAATTTTCCTTGAAGTAGTTAAATTAGCTTTTTTGTTTAAATTTATAATAATATTAATATTTATTATTTGTTCCTAACTAAAAAGTCAAAGAAAATCTGAAAGTTTCAGAAAAACCCACAACTTTCTAGCATTACTCTAAGAGAAGAAATTTATAAACAATAACTTTTTAAAATAATTATGTTTTTTAAATTGCATTAATTATTATCTCACTCTAAGTGAAAAGTGAACAAAAAGTGGAATATTTCAGAAAAAACGCAAGTTTCTAGCATTATTCAAGCAGAATATCATTAAAATTAACAATAAATTAAAAAATTAATTAATCAATTAAAATTAGAAAATTATTTTGGTTCACTTTAAATTATAATTACCTCACTCTAATTGAAAAGTGCGCAAAAATTAGAAAATTCAGTAAACCGCATTTTTTTAGCATTACTCTAAGAGAAGATAGTTATACATAATAATAATAATTAGTTTAAACTATTATGTTCGTTGAATTGAAAAATGAAAAAAATGGAAAATTGGAAAAATTGAAAATAAATTGGAAAATGAACAAAAAGTTGAATATTTCAGAAAAAACCGCAACTTTCTGGCATTATTCAAAGAGAAAATTGTTAAAAATAATAATACAATATTTTATAAACAATTATATTTCTAAATTTATTTATTAATTACCTTACTCTAATTGTAAAGTGGACAAAAAGTGACAAATAAAAAAAAAATCTACAACTTTCTAGCATTATTTTAAAAGAATATTATTATAAATAATAATAAAAGATTTAAACAATAATTTCCGTTTAATTGAATTGATTATTGCTTTGCTCTAAGTGAAAATTCAATAATAAATTTGAAAAATCGGAAAAAACCGTGACAAAAACTCTCAAAACTCAAATTTTTCACTTATGGTTTTTTTTCATTATAAACAAATAATTTGTTATTAACAATTTTACTATTACAAACAATGTTAGATGATTCTTGAATGGTTTGGATTATTTATGAAGTGATTTTCGTTTTCAATCCAATTTAAAGTAATAAATAAACATTAAAAATTAGAAATAAATTTTTTTCTTATTGTTGTAAACAAATTTTATAATTAAATCCGCAGTTTGTAACAATCACATTTGTCATGAAATGGCAATATAGTCTTGAAAACTGCTCAAACTGCGTATTTGTTTATACAATTTTGCTTATAAAAATAAGAAATATACTTCTTTTTCTTTTTTAATGTTTGTGTATTACTTTCAATTGTATTGAAAATTAAAATCACTTTATAAATATCTAAAACCATTTAAAAATCACCTACCACTATTTATAACAATATAATTGTTGATAATAAATTTGATTAATTATTTTTTTTCTGAAAAAAGATCCTTTCGCTCCGCTGGGAATCGAACCACAGAACTTCCGATTGCCAGTGGTACAAATCAAATTTTTCAAGGAATCTTTATTATCATCAGAGAATAACAGCGGAGCGAAAGGACAAGATCTTTTTCAGAAAAAAAATTAATTAAAATAATTTTTAATTCATAACTCCATCTAGTCTGAAGAGACGTAAAAAAAAATTTCTGTTATTCTCTGATGATAATACAGATTCCTTGAAAAATTTGATTTGTACCACCTGGCAAAATAATGCGTGTATTTCTGAAAAAAGTTTCTTCTCTCGATCTCTCAAGTAGCTTAATGGGTTAATGGGAAAGCACCCGACCGGCGATCGGAAGTTCTGTGGTTCGATTCCCAGCGGAGCGAAAGGAGATCTTTTTTCAGAAAAAAATTGATTAAAATAATTTTTAATTCATAACTCCATCTAGTCTGAAAAGACGTAAAAAAACGTTCATTGTTCGATTACGCACTAATATCAATCACTTTGAATTAGCTGTTATTTGAGCATCCATATCTTCAATTTTCCAATTTTTTTTATATTCATGTTTAAATAAAGTAAACGATTTTTTTTAAATTGGCCTCCAGGGATCTCTTACGACTTTCTTTCGATTTAATTTAAAAAAGAAACTTTAAAATCGATTTAAAATTGTAGCCCACTGTGCCAGGGTCAAACAATCAAGGCCATGTAATACTTACTCGATTCCTACTTTACCGACATTTTCTTCTGTAATGAATTGCGTCCTCATAAATTGATATATCTATAGTTTAAAATTTGGAAATTTACCTGAAAAATACAATGCATCGTTTGTATGGTTCTAAATTTTCGGAATTGCAAAAAAAAATTATTTTGGAAAAATGTTTAGAAATCTTTTTTCTATTAAAAAAAATTTAAGGACCATAGAAACATTACTTAGTGCCTTTTATTTATTTTCCCTAAATTTTCAACTTAATATCTTAATTCGCGTGGACGTGAGTTGTTTAAAACAAATGTAGGTAAGGTAGGAATCGGGTAAGTATTACAACTTCTACATGGCCACTTATCCGATTCCTATTTTACCGACATTTTTTTTTGGATCATACCAATTTCACACAAAACGAGATATTGAACTGAAAATTTGGGAAAATAAAGAAGATGGACTAAGGAACGTTCATGTACAAATACATATTTTTTACAATTGAAAAAAAATTATTTTTGGAACTTTTTTTTGTACCTGAAAATGTATTAGTACGTAAATATTCCTTAGTCCATTTTCTTTATTTTTCGAAACTTTCAGCTCAATATCTCGTTTCGTGAGGAATTGGTATGATAAAAAATGTCGTTAAAGTAGGAATCGGATAAGTATTACCATGTGATACCATGTGATGAGTGGGTCACGTGACCAGATTCCTACCTTACCGGCACTTTTTTTATTTCCTAACTTATTTTCACACGAAGTAAGGTCGGTAAGGTAGGAATCCGGTCACGTGATCCACTCGTCACATGGCCTTAATTATTTTTTTTTAGGATATCATGGAGAAGACCAGTCCAACGAAACACTTTTGACTGAAGCTAAAAGAATAGGATTTCCTTTGATGATAAAAGCAGTCCGTGGAGGAGGAGGAAAAGGAATGCGAATTGCTTTGAAGGAATCGGATTTTCTCCAAGCTTTGGAATCTGCCAGGACTGAATCTCAGAAGGCATTTGGAGATTCCGCGGTTCTTTTAGAAAAATACGTAGCCGAACCGAGACATGTGGAGGTTCAAGTTTTTGCTGATCAGCACGGAAATGCTGTTCATTTATTTGAAAGAGATTGTTCTGTTCAGCGGCGCCATCAAAAAATTATCGAAGAGGCACCAGCGGTAATTATTCCTTCCTTAAATTTATTACCAGTCCTCATTTAAATGTACACTCAACTCCCGATATAAGAACGGTTTCGGACCTGGCTTGCCTTGGCCTCGATCCTAAATCGGGAGAATCGGCCGCATGACGCAACTTAATGCAACTAACGGGCTGAGGGTGCGGCCCTCGAGCTGTTTGTCACGCTTGGCTGAGCACATCCTCTTTTTTGGCCCCGCGACTCCTAGCATAATGAAACTGCGTAGGCCATCAGTTCTAGGAATAGCATCAACCGGGGGGTCTTATATCGGGAGTAGAGTGTACTATTTTAAGGGCATGTGACACTAATCCGATTCCTACTTTACCGACATTTTTTTAGCTTATACGAATCCCACACGAAATGAGATATCGAGCTGAAAGTTTGGAAAAACAAAGAAAAGGAACTAGGGAACGTTTATGTACGAATAAAATTAAAAAAAAAAGATACAACAAAATTTTCCAAAAATTATTTTCTTGTAATTGTAAAAATTTATTAGTACATAAACGTTCCTTTGTGCCTTTTCTTTATTTTCCCAAACTTTCAGTTTTATATCTCATTGCGCGTGGAATTCGTATGGTAGAAAAAAATGTCGGTAAGGTAGGCCACGGATAAATGTCACATGCCCTTAAGGCACTGTAATAGTTATCCGATTCCTACCTTACCGACATTTTTTTGCAACATTTCCACACTTATTATTTGTTTAAATAATTTTTTTTCTCGTAAATCGTGAAATGTTATTATTTTTCGAGATTGATGAATGTCAAGAGTAACATTTTTTGCTCAATATATTTTCCAATTGTTTAAACAATTTCTATTTGTACAATATTTTTTTCCATCAGCTCGTGAAAAGTTAGTATTTTCTGGAATTAATGACACAATGAACGAATTTTGAGAACAATTAAAAAAAATGTTTGGCTATTATTTAAACAATGTTCATGTTTTAACAATTTTGTACTCCGTAAATCGTAAAAAGTTATCATTTTCTGGAAATAATGTCACGTTTAATAAATGTTAAGAGTTTTATTTTTTGGGAAAGATAGTTTGCCCTAATTTTTTAAACAATAGTGATTTCTTAAACAATTGGATCTTAAAGAATTGGATATTTTTTATTATAAAAAAATTTCACTTTTCACATTAATTAACTGCGTCATTATTTCCAGAAAAGAATAAATTTTTATGATTTACAGGGGGAAAAATTGTTTAAACAAATTAAAACTGTTCAATTAATTTCGAAATTTATATTTTTTAGATATTGCTATCAAAATTCGTTAATTGTTTCATAATTTCGGAAAATAATAATGGCGGAAAAAAGTGTATAGAAATATAAACGGTTTAAAGAATAGCAAAATATGTTAAACAAAAAATATTACTCTTGACATAAAATAAAAATTTTTAACAAATTTTTATTTTTAAAGATTAATTAATTTTTTTTTTAATTTTAAAAAATTTCAAAAGATTTCTAAAATTTTCGAAAAAAGCCAGGAAAAATGTAAGCCAGTTTTTTATATTTTATAAATCGTATTAAATAAACAATTTTTCTTTAAAATTTTCTAGATTTTCTTATCGGGTGCAAAATGCCTAAAATCTAATTGAGGCTTGAAATTAAATGTTTAAAAACTTGTAACAAATAAATAGTTATTCGAAATTTTTATTTTCTAGGGAAAAAGTTTATAAAAATAGAAACTGTTTAAACAATTGTACAATTAAAAAAAATAATGTTGACATAAAACAAAATGTAGATTTTTGAAGATTTCGGAAACAAGTTTTGTAGTTTTTTCAAGGATTTCGAAAGATTTCAGTAATAAACATTTTTTTTTAAGATTCGTGGGAAAATTAATAATGATTTTTTAAATTTAAAAAACATAATTTTTAAAGAATGTCGAAAAAAGTCTGGGTGTCAAATGTCTAAAATCTAATTTAGGCTCAAACTCAAGTGTTCAAAAGCTTTAAACAAATAAAAAGGTAATCGAAGTTTTTATTTTGTATGAACAAAAAATTATACAAATAGAAACTGTTTTCACAATTGCAAAATATGTTGCAGAAAAAATATTACATGTTGAAAACATAAAAAAATTACCATATCTAGCATGAATTTTACATAAAACTGCCATTTTGCAAAGAAAATTTATATTTATTATGATCTATATAGAATATTTGAAGAATATTTCAATTATCTGTTTTATTTCTGAAAAGTATATACACAAAACAGAAACAGATTGTTTGAAAAATTATTCTCTCTCAAACATAATTGTTTAAACAATTGATTATTGTTTACAACTATCTTCTCTTAGATGATTGCTAGAAAATTGAATTTTTTTCTTGAATTTTTAACATTGCTATGGCTTTTTATTTATGAACAAATAATAAATATGCATTAGAGAGAATCATTTTTTTATACAATCTCTTTTTTTGTGAATATATTTTTCAGAAATAAAACATATGTTTGAAATATTTTTCAAATTTTGTATATGGATCATAATAAATGTAAATTTTCCTGGAAGTAATTACTGAGAACCTTTTTGTTCAAATTAGTATTAATATTTATTATTTGATCCTTAACTAAAACGTCAAAGAAAAGCTGAAAATTTGAGAAAAACCCACAACTTTCTAGCATTGCTCTAAGAGAAGATAGTTATAAACAATAATAAAATGTTTAAACAATTATGTTTGTTAACTTGCATTAATTATCATCTCGATGAATAAAAAGCGGACAAAAAGTTAAAAATTCCAGAAAAAACCGCAACTATCTAGCATTGCTATGATAGAAATTAGTTATAAACAATAATAATTTGTTTAAAGAATTAGTTTTATTAAATTGCGTTCATTATTATCTCGCTCTAAGTTAAAAGCTGACAAAAAGTGGAAAATTTAAGAAAAACCAAAACTTTCTAGCATTATTTTAAGAGAAAATACTTATAAACAATGATAAAATGTTTAAACAATTATGTTTGCTAACTTGCATTAATTATCATCTCGATGAATAAAAAGCGGACAAAAAGTTAAAAATTCCAGAAAAAACCGCAACTATCTAGCATTGCTATGATAGAAATTAGTTATAAACAATAATAATTTGTTTAAACAATTAGTTTTATTAAATTGCGTTCATTATTATCTAGCTCTAAGTTAAAAGCTGACAAAAAGTGGAAAATTTAAGAAAAACCACAACTTTCTAGCATTATTTTAAGAGAAAATACTTATAAACAATGATAAAATGTTTAAATAATTATGTTTGCTAGCTTGCATTAATTATTATCTTACTACGTAAAAAAGTGGACAGATAGTTAAAAATTTCAGAAAGAAATGTAACTATCTGGCATCACTAAAGGAGAAGATAGTTGTAAATAATAATAAATTATTTAAACAATTATGTTTGTTAATTTTAATCAATTATTACCTTACTCGAATTGTAAAGTGGACAAAAGTGGAACATTTCAGAAAAAACTGCAACTTTCTAGCATTGTTCTAAGAGAATATTGTTATAAAAAATAATAAATGGTTTAAGGCCATGTGACAAGTGGGTTACGCGACCGGATTCCTACCTTACCGACACTTCTTTTTATTTCCTAACTTATTTTCACACAAATATCCACATCGAGTTGAAAAATTGGGATAATAAATAACAAGCACTAAGAAAGGTGGGTCTGGTCCTAAATTTTAATAATCATGAAAAAAGCAAAAAAAATTATTTACAAAAAAAACTTTTTTCATAATTATAAAAATTCAGGATGAGGCCCACCTTTCTTAGTGCTTTTTATTTAGTATCCCAAATTTTCAATTCGATGTGGTGCTTCGTGTGAAAATAAGTTAGGAAATAAAAAATGTGCCGGTAATGTAGGAATCTGGTCACGTGACCCACTCATCACATGGCCTTAAGCAATATTATTTTTGTTAAATATAATTGATTATGCCTTCGCTCTAACTATAAAGTTGAAAAGAAATTTAAAAATTCCGAAAAAATCGCGACTATCTAACTCTGTTTTAAGAGAAAATTGTTATAACCAATAAGTTGTCTGAGCAATTTATTTAAACATCTAATTGTCAATAGAAATTAATACTTTATGCATAAGAAACAATTTGTGTTGAAAAAAACACAAAAAATCATGTTTACCGCCAAAAACTCGCAAAACCCAAATTTTTCCATTATGGTGTTTTTTTGAATCCTATAAAAAAGATTTATGGGGGAGATATTTAAAAAGTAATTTTTAATTCGTACTCTATTGCTAATTTTGAAGAGAAATGTTGAGTTTTAATTGGATTAACCTAATATTGACGATTCTGAATAAAATTTACAACAACTTTTTTTTCTACGAAATACGTGTAAAACATTCTTGAGGCTTTTTTTTTTAAATTAAGTTAGTAATTAAATTAGTAGATTCGAAAAAATTTGGGGGCGATATGCATGAAAATTTCAAAAAAAATTTGGACCACTCTACTACACACTGGGTCGAATTGACCCTATCGTTTTTTGAAAAGACTGCTATTTTAAAACCATAAAACGGATTTTACAAAAAAAAATTGGGACACACTTTAAATACTGCTGAATATGTGAGGAAAATAATATTTTGAAAAAATAAGTCTTAAGGCCATGTGATGAGTGGGTCACGTGACCAGATTCCTACCTTACCGGCACTTTGTTTATTTCCTAACTTATTTTCACATGAAGCGCCACATCGAGTTGAAAATTTGGGATACTAAATAAGGAGCGCTAAGGAAGGTGAGTCTCATCTTGAATTTTTATAATTATGAAAAAAATTTACAAAAAAAAAACTTTTTTCATAATTATAAAAATTCAGGACGATACCCACCTGTCTTAGTGCTTCTCATTTATTATCCCAAATTTTCAACTCGATGTGGCTATTCGTGTGAAAATAAGTTTACAAAGAAAAAAAATGCCGGTAAGGTAGGAATCTGGTCACGTGACCCACTTATCACATGGCCTTAAGTTAGTAATTAAATGAGTGGATTCGAACAAATTTGGGGGCGATATGTATGAAAATTTGGAAAAAAAATTTTTGGACCACTCTACTACACACTGGGTCAAATTGACCCTATCGTTTTTTGAAAAAAACTGCTATTTTAAAACTATAAAACGGATTTTGACAAACAAAAATTTTTGGACACACATTATATATTGCTGAATATGTTAGGATAATAATATTTAAAAAAAAATAAATTTGAAAGTATAAAAAATATGGTTAAAAAGATAGTTGTTGAGAAAAAAACCTTCAATTTTCACATTTTTGAACTCATCAGAATAAATTGATTTTTTCCAGCTAGGCATTTCGGAAGAGCGTCGTAGGTCAAATTGACCCTATCGTTTTTTGAAATGACTGCTGTTTTAAAATTGTGTAATGGATTTTAACAACAAAAATTTTGGGAAACACTTTAAATATTGCTGAATATGTTAGGATAATAATATTTTGAAAAAATAAATCCTAAAGTATGCAAAATATGGTTAAAAAGATTTAAGCCAATTTTTAAAATTTTGTAAATCGTATTAAATAAACAAATTTTGTTTAAAAGTTTCTAGATTTTCTTATCGGGTGCAAAATGCCTAAAATCTAATTGTGGCTTGAAATTAAGTGTTCAAAAACTTTTAACAAATAGTTATTCGAAATTTTTATTTTTTTTGCAAAAAGCTTATAAAAATAGAAATTGTTTAAATAATTGTACAATTAAAAAAAACGATGTTGACATAAAAGAAAATGTAGATTTTTGAAGATTTCGAAAACAAGTTTTGAAGTTTTTTCAAGGATTTTGAAAGATTTCAGTAATAAAAAATTTTTCTTAAGATTCGTGGGAAAATTAATAATGATTTTTTGATTACTAAAGGAGAAGATAGTTGGAAATAATAATAAATTATTCAAACAATTATGTTTACTGAGTTGCATTAATTATAATCTCATTTAGTAAAAAGTGGAGAAACAGTTAAACATTTCCGAAAAAATCGCGACTATCTAATTCTGTTTCAAGAGAAAATTGTTATAATCAATAATAAGTTGTTTAAAAAAATTATTTAAACATCTAATCTTCAATAGAAATTAATACTTTATGCATAAGAAACAATTTGATTAAAAAAAAAAATAATAATAATGTTTACCGCCAAAAACTCGCAAAACCCAAATTTTTCACTTATGGTTTTTTGTTTGAATCCTATAAAAAAGACTTATGGGGGAGATATTCAAAAAGTAATTTTTAGTTCGTACTCTATGGCTAATTTTGAATAGAAATGTTGAGTGTCAACTGGATTAACCTAATATTAACGATTCTGAATAAAATTTACAAAAACTTTTTTTTTCTACGAAATAAGTGTAAAACTTTCTTGAAGCTTTTTTTTTTAAATTAAGTAAGTAATTAAATTATTGAATTCGGAAAAATTTGGGGGGATGTGCATGAAAATTTGAAAAAAATTTGGACCACTCTACTACACACTGGGTCAAATTGACCCTATCGTTTTTTGAAGACTGCTATTTTAAAACTATACAACGGTTTTTAACAAAAAATTTTTTGGGACACAATTGAAATATTGCTGAATAAAATAATATATAATAAAAAAAATTGCTTTTGAAGGGAAATGTTGAGTTTCAACTGGATTCACCTAATATTGAGGATTCTGAATTAAATTTACAAAAACTTTTTTTCTACGAAATACGTGTAAAATTTTGTTGGGGCTTTTGTTTTTAAAATTAAGTTTGTAATTAAATTAGTGGATTCCAACAAATTTGGGGGCGATATGCATGAAAATTTGAAAAAAGTTTGACCACTCTACTAAACACTGGGTCAAATTGACCCTATCTTTTTTTGAAAAGACTGCTATTTTAAAACTATAAAACGGATTTTAACA
>CAKNYM010050462.1:24092-34458 GCA_932195095.1 Andricus curvator | reverse complement strand
AGACTGCTATTTTAAAACTATAAAACGGATTTTAACAAAAAAAAAAATTTTGGGACACACTTGAAATATTGCTGAATAAAATAATATATAATAAAAAATATGGCTTTTGAAGAGAACTGTGGAGTTTCAACTGGATTAACCTAATATTGACGATTGTGAATAAAATTTACAAAAACTTTTTTTTTTCTATGAAATACGTGTAAAACTTTCTTGGGGCTTTTTTTAAAAATTAAGTTTGTAATTAAATTAGTGGATTCGAACAAATTTGGGGGGCGATATGCATGAAAATTTGCAAAACAAAAAATTGGACCACACTACTACACACTGGGTCAAATTGACCCTATCGTTTTTTGAAAAGACTGCTATTTTAAAACTATAAAACGGATTTTAAACAAAAAAAATAATTTTGGGACGCACTTGAAACATTGCTGAATAAAATAATATATAATAAAAAAAATTGCTTTTGAAGATAACTGTTGAGTTTCAACTGGATTAACCTAATATTGACGATTCTGAATGAAATTTACAAAAACTTTTTTTTTCTACGAAATACGTGTAAAATTTTGTCGGGGCTTTTGTTTTTAAAATAAAGGGGGCGATATGCATGAAAATTTGAAAAAAAATTTGGACCACCCTACTACACACTAGGTCAAATTGACCCTATCGTTTTTTGCAAACACTGCTATTTTAAAACTATAAAACGGATTTTACCCGAAAACAAATTTTGGGACGTACTTGAAATATTGCTGAATAAAATAATATATAATAAAAAATATTGCTTTTGGAGAGAAATGTTGAGTTTCAACTGGATTAACCTAATATTGACGATTCTCAATTACATTTAAAAAAACTTTTTTTTGTACGACATACGTGTAAAAATTTCTTGGGGCTTTAAAAAAAAATTAAGTTAGTAATTAAATTAGTTTGATTCCAACAAATTTGGGGGCGATATGTATGAAAATTTGAAAAAAAGTTGGACCACTCTACTAAACACTGGGTCGAATTGACCCTATCGTTTTTTGAAAAGACTGTTCTTTTAAAACTATAAAACGGATTTTAATAACAACAAAAAATTCTGGGACGCACTTGAAATATTGCTGAATAAAATAATATATAATAAAAAATATTGCTTTTGCAGAGAAATAAATAAATACGTGTAAAATTTTCTTGAGGCTTTTTAGAAAAATTAAGTTTGTAATTAAATTAGTGGATTCGAACAAATTTGGGGGCGATATGCATGCAAGTTTTGAAGTTTTTTCAAGGATTTTGAAAGATTTCAATTATAAAAAAAATTGCGTAAGATTCGTGGAAAAATTAATAATGATTTTTTGATTACTAAAGGAGAAGATAGTTATTGTAAATAATGATAAATTATTCAAACAATTATGTTTACTAAGTTGCATTAATTATTATCTCACTAACTTTGGGGGCGATAAGCATGAAAATTTGAAAAAAAGTTGGACCATTCTACTAAACACTGGGTCAAATTGACCCTATCGTTTTTTGAAAAGACTGCTATTTTAAAACTATACAACGGTTTTTAACAAACAAAAATTTTTTGGGACACAATTGAAATATTGCTGAATAAAATAATATATAATAAAAAAATTATAGGTCTCATCGCCTCCAACTCTTCACCCAAAATAATTCCAAGAGTCCCTTGCGCTAAAACTTCACTTGGAACTTGCAAAGTCGGAAACAATGAATCGTAATTTTCTTCAATGAATCCCGTACGTACATCCCCATTTTGAAAAATAGCGAACGCTAACCCACGTACCCTCACTGTCTCGAGATCCACACCTCCTTCGTCGAAGAGGGCCATTCTTAGACACTTGTCCATGTGAATAATTAATTTGGAAAACATGTTTAAAATTCCGTTTTTAACATTAATTTTACATAAAATTGCTACTTTGCATTTTTTGGAGCATGTTAAGAGGTGTACAAACTTTACTTCACAAAAAGATATTAAGAACTACTTCTTTTTTCCATTTTTTCGAAAAACGAGCTATAATGGAAAAGACTGCTATTTTAAAACTATAAAACGGATTTTAACAACAAAAATTCTGGGACACTTTAAATATTGCTGAACATATTAGGATAATAATAGTTTGAAAAAATAAATCTTAAAGTATAAAAAATATGGTTAAAAAGATAGTTGTTGACAAAAACCCTTAAATTTTCACATTAAATTTCAACTCATGAGAATAAATTGACTTTTTCCAGCCAGGCATTTCGGAAGAGCTTCGTAGGGAACTTGGAGCAGCAGCCGTCCGGGCAGCAAAAGCTGTAGGATACGTTGGAGCCGGCACTGTCGAATTCATCATGGACCGTCACACACATAGCTTTCACTTTATGGAAATGAACACGCGCCTACAGGTGGAACATCCGATTACGGAGGCAATTACCGGAACTGACCTCGTCGAATGGCAATTGAAGGTGGCAGCTGGAGAAAAACTTCCTCTGCGACAAGAAGATATCCAATTGCAAGGTCACGCTTTCGAGGCCAGAATTTACGCCGAGGTACTTTGTAGAATCGTGACATGCCCTTTGAATGTTTTTCATTAAAAATTCCCCTCTAGATAATTCCTTGATCCAATAATTGCTTATCTTCAGGATCCAAGAGGCGGTTTCTTACCAGGTGCTGGACGTCTTTCGTACTTGGTCACTCCATCTGTCTCTGACAATGTTCGAGTTGAAACTGGAGTTCGAGAAAACGATGAGGTGTCTGTTCACTATGATCCGATGATTGCAAAGTTGGTGGTTTGGGGTCAAGATAGAAGTTCTGCTCTCAGGATACTTCGTTCGAAACTTTCAGAGTATAATGTAGGTTCTTCAGATTGTTTAAATCAAAACTGAAGGGTTCCGTTAGTCGTGAATCATCTTTTTGATTTTAGATTGCAGGGTTGGAGACTAATGTAGAATTTTTGAAAGACCTGAGCACTCATCCCAAGTTTCAAAATGGGGATGTACATACGGGATTCATTGAAGAAAATTACGATTCATTGTTTCCGACTTTGCAAGTTCCAAGTGAAGTTTTAGCGCAAGGGACTCTTGGAATTATTTTGGGTGAAGAGTTGGAGGCGATGAGGAAAGCAATGGACTCGGAAGATCCTTTGAGTCCGTTTGCAACAGAAACTGGACTTAGGTTTAATCACGCTTTGGTGAGAAAGTTCCAATTCATTGTTGGAAACGAAGAATTGGTAGTGGATGTGGAATATAGCGAGCCAGAAGTTTATTTGATGAGAGTGAATGATTCGGGACCTTGGAGAAAAGTAACCGGTAGTTTGAAGAAAACGGAAAAGACTCTAGAATTGAAGACAGAAATCGATGGCGTCGTGGGAAGCGTGAGAATCGCTAGAGTTGGAAATGAAGTGGTTTTATTCGGAAAGGTAAATTTCTTACCTCATCCGATGAGAGAAAATGTCCAAAGGGCCGGATAAGTATGTGAAAAGTCCCCCTGAGTTTTATCCAAACGTACTTTTGTCCTATGTGTACGTTACAAAAAGAAAACTCTTTCCTGAAGTGTTCAGCCTTTAAACCTTCAAGATGACCTTTCAAGGTCACGTTTATGGGTTTCCAGTTTTTTGCGTATATCTCGAAACTTCTGACTGATAAAATATTTTCCACACGAAATTTTCCTAATTTCCATATCTTTTGCAATTTATAAGGCAACTGGAGCTTATAAATTTATAAATAAATAAATAAATAAATAAATATAAATTTATAAATTATTAATTTAAATTTAATTATTAAATTATTATTTATAAATTTCAACCAAAAATAGTTGGATTTTCTTATCAGTTCGCATTACTTTAATACTTTTAAAATATAAGAATAGAAAACTAGAAATTTTGGTTGAAAAATCAAGTTAATTTTCCATTATAGCTCGGTTCTCGAAAAAATGGAAAAAAGAAGTACTTCTTATTAACTTTTTGTAAAGTAAGGTTTGTACACCTCTTAACATGCTACAAAAAATGCAAAGTAGCAGTTTTATGTACAATTAATGTTAAAAACGGTATTTAAAAAATTTTTTTCCAAATTAATTATTCACATTGACAAGTGTCTAAGAATGGCCCTCTTGGACGAAGCAGGCGTGGATCTCGGGACAGTGAGGGTACGTGGGTTAGCGTTCGCAGATGATAAGGTTGTTATGGCAGAGTTAATCGAAGGCTTGCAAAGAATATTGAGCAAACTGAACATAGGCCTCAAAATTAAAGTAAATAAAACAAAAATTATGGTCTTTGAAGGAAATCATAAACCGTATATTACTGCAGAAATTGCAAAAGATATAGAAATTAGGAGAATTTCGTGTACAATTTCGAGAACATTCTAGAAGACCATTTTTATGGCAAATTATGAAAAAGTCGAATGTATAATTTTTTAATAGTAATGTACGGTCTTCGAAGTTCGATATTCAGTTAGAAGTACGTTTTTCAATTTTTTCTACCATGTTGTACCACTTTAAAAAATCTTTAAAAATTCATAATTGATACCTGATATGTGAGAAAAGTGTCTGCATTTTTTTGTTAACGTTTTTATTTTTGTTTTCGAGAAAATTCAATTAAAAATATTTGATTATCTTTCAAAATTTGAATTTCGCGCCAAAAATGGTTGAAAAAATTTATTAAATGTATTTGTTAAGAGATCTTTAATTTGACCCTAGATTGATTAAAATCCGTCAAAAACAATCCGAGATCAAGGGCACTTTTCACATACTTATCCAGCTAGGCCCTTTTTGTCAGAATTGTTTGAAATATCCCATTCTGAAACAATTTTTTAATAAAATTGTTTTCAGGATCGTTCATGGAAATTAAAAATCCCACAACCGAAATATATTTCAAATCTCAGTAGCAAATCAAAAGCGAAATTAGGAGCTGCTGTGAGTCCCATTCCGGGAGTTGTTGATAAAATCCTAATCAAGGATGGTGATGTTGTAAAGGCAGGCGATCCTCTTCTCGTTATTGTTGCTATGAAGATGGAAGTAAGTTTATTCATTTAAAATTGTTAAAAATTGTTACAAAAATTGTTAAAATATAATTTATAATTGATAAAATTTTTTTTATGCAGTATATCATCAAAGCTTCTTTAGGAGGAACAGTCGAGAATATTTTGTGCAAAGTTGGTGATAACGTAGCCAAAGATAAACTCCTCGTTAAAATGGAAGAAAAAAGTGCATAATGTAACATCCAGCGCAAAAGTGAATTTTTGAATCTATGAAAGTAAGAAAAATGATGAGAATAATTATGAAAAGAAATTCCAAAAATTCTGTGGAATTAAACTACTATTTTTCAATTTCATATTAGTAATATCTGATACACGTTGTAAATATTGCATACAAAAGTTTTTTATTACGAATTATGAAGGTGTGTAATCATCCTTAAAGTTGGATGTGAATACAGCTAAATTGTGCTCTAATTTCTGAATTAGTTTCTTGGTATTTTATCCCAGTCACTTTTATTCAGTTTCCTGATTTTTCCCTGGTTTTCAGTGGTTTGAAGACTGAATAGTAGGGTGGTCCAAAAATGTATTGGAAATTTTTTTTTCGAATTTTTATGGGGACACCCCCCAAATTTGTTCGAATCCAACCAAAAATAAATCCATTTTTTTTGTTTCGAAAAAAAATGATATTTAGGGGTGGCGCAAACCCCATGAAGTTTAACATGTATTTCCCAAAAGAAAAAAAGACGTTTTTGTAAATCTTATTCAGAATCCTCAATCTTATCTCAATCGAGTTGAAACTCAACATTTCTATTCGCAATTAGCCATAGAATACGAATAAAATATCACTTTTCAGAAACCAACACCATAAGTCTGTTTTATAGGGTCCCAAAGAAACCCCATAAGTGAAAAAATGGGCTTTGCGAGTTTTTGGCGCTAATTATGATTTTTTTGCGGTTTTTTTAATGCGAATTGTTTCTAATACATAAAATATTACTTTATACTGAAAATTAGATATTTTCATGAATTGTTTAAACAATTTATTATTGTTTTTAGCGATTTTCTCATAGAATGGAGTTAGAAAGACGCGGTTTTTTCACAAATTTTCCATTTGTTGTCCAATTTTCAATTAGAGGGAAGTGATAGTTCATCAATCTTAACAATAGTGATTGTTTAAACAATTTATCATAATTATTAATAATATTATATTTGAATAATGCTAGAAAGATGCGTATTTTTTTTAATTTCTGGCTTTTTGTCCAATTTTCATCTGTAGTGAAGTAATAATAAATTCAAGTTAACAAAATAATTGTTTAAACAATTTATTATAATTATTAATAATATTATATTTGAATAATGCTGAAAAGATGCGGTTTTTTTTAATTTCTGGGTTTTTGTCCACTTTTCATTCGGAGTGAAGTAATAATGAATTCAAGTTAACAAAATAATTGTTTAAACAATTTATTATACTTATTAATAATATTATAATTGAATAATGCTAGAAAGATGCGGTTTTTCTTTAAATTTCTGGCTTTTTGTGTAATTTACATTTGGAGTAAAGTAATAATGAATTCAAGTTAACAAAATGATTGTTTAAACAATTTATTATCATTGTTGATAAAATTATCTTTGCTTAATCGGTAGAATGTTGCGGTTTTTTCTGAAATTTTCAACTGTTTGTTTATTTTTTATTAGGCGTGACTTGAAAATTAATAAGATTTAGCAAGAATAATTGTTTAAACAAATTATTATTGTTTATGACTATCTTCATCTATATCGATTGCGCCTGATAGTTGTGGTTTTACGGCAATTTTTACCTTTCTGTCCTTTTTTCACTTAGTGAGGTAATAATTAATTAAAGTTAACAAAAAAGTTGTTTAAACAATTTAATATTGTTTATAAATATCTTTTCTTAGATAAGTGCTATAAAGTGGCGGTTTTTTCTAAAAATTTTCACTTTGTTTCGTCTGCTTAATTACTAACAATTAATATATAAACATTAGAGATTTGCAATTCCAAGTTTTCCTTTTACGCTTGGCAATAAAATTCTTGTTGTAATCCAAAAAAAAACTTTTACAAGTCATTTAAAGACCTAGTCCTTCCACCTATTCCTAAGTATTCTATTCTTTGTTTTTGCCTCTTGTGTAAAATAGTTTTTTTTTCTTTAAATTAATTTTTTTAAGCATTTGGAAAACAGCAAAAATAATTCACTTAAAAGAACAATACCTTTCGAAAAATCATGTTTGTTGTGGTTGATTTATTACTTGTTCATAAATAAAAAGGCGATGCAAAGTGAAAGATTTTAGAAATAACCGCCACTTTCTAGCACTTATCTGAGAAAATATAGTTGTAAACAATATTAAATTGTTTAAACAACTTTTCTGTTAACTTTAATTAATTATTACCTCACTAAGTGAAAAAAGGATAGAAAGGTAAAAATTGAAAAAAACCGCAACTATCAGGCGCAATCGATATAGATGAAGATAGTCATAAACAATAATAATTTGTTCAAACAATTATTTTTGCTAAATCTAATTAATTATCAAGTTACGCCCAATAAAAAATAAACGAACAGTTGAAAATTTCAGAAAAAACCGCAACATTCTACCGATTAAGCAAAGAGAATATTATCAACAATGATAATAAATTGTTTAAACAATTATTTTGTTAACTTGAATTCATTATTACTTCACTCCAAATGAAAATTAAACAAAAACCCAGAAATTTAAAAAAACGCATCTTTCTAGCATTATTCAATTATAATATTATTAATAATTATAATAAATTGTTTAAACAATTATTTTGTTAACTTGCATTCATTATTATTTCACTCCGAATGAAAAGTGGACAAAAACCGGAAATTTAAAAAAAAACTGCATCTTTTCATCATTATTCAAATATAATATTATTAATAATTACAATTAATTGTTTAAACAATTATTTTGTTAACTTGAATTTATTATTACTTCACTAAAGATGAAAATTGGACAAAAAGCCAGAAATTTAAAAAAAATCCGCATCTTTCTAGCATTATTCAAATATAATATTAATAATAATTATAATAAATTGTTTAAACAATCACTATTGTTAACATTAATGAACCATCACTTCCCTCTAATTGAAAATTGGACAACAAATGGAAAATTTGTGAAAAACCCGCGTCTTTCTAACTACATTCTATGAGAAAATTGCTAAAAACAATAATAAATTGTTTAAACAATTCATTAAAATATCTAATTTTTAGTATAAAGTCATATTTTATGTATTAGAAACAATACTTAAAAATCGTGTTGTATGTACTAGTAGTTTATTGTAGAAATGTACAAATTTCAAAAAAAAAGTACAAACTATACACTTTTAGAATCCACATCAACGTTTCGACTTGTACTTTACTGTCAATTTTTGTAGGATATGTAATATATAATTTTCTACAAGGAACTACAATAAAAATAATTTTTCACTTTTACCAAGAACTTTTGCTATTGTAATAAATCACAAATAACTGTAGTGCGATTATTGAAAATTGAACAATTATTGATTTTACAAGACGATTCTGAACAGATTTTAACGTTAAAAATATAAATTTTTCAATTTGAAAGCCTCAGTAGTTAAAAAATGTGAACTTCTGATTGAAACTTCATAAACTATTCTTAATTCTAAAATAATTTCAAAATTAATAAATTTATAATTCAACGCTCTTATTCAATTCCGAATCCTATTCAAATATTGTTTCAATCTAAAATATTCCATTTTTAATCATTTAATTTGAATTTTTTTAATTAATGAAGACTTTTTTGGGATATTCAGCAATATTTTACTTTCCATACAATTTTAATTGTCCTATTTAACAAATTTTTAATATGTAAGTGAAATCATTAAATTTTGATGCATAAATAACAATTGAACAATTATCAATTTAGAAAAAAATTGAGTTAGTTTGAGAGATATTGACAAGTTTTGAGAAGATCCAAACTTAATTTAAAATTGGACAAAATTTCGAGAAATAAAATACTAAATTGAGATTTCTGCAAATTTCGAAATAAAATTTTGAAGCTTTTTATGGAGCTTTAAAGTTTTTGAGAAAACAAAATGATTTTTCAGTTTGCTGAGAAGATTTAATATTATTTTTTATTTTGAAAAATTAATATTAGGAGCAAATTAAAAAAGATTGTAAACAGAATGCAGATGTTTGAAAATTTCGAACACAAAATTTATAAGCTTTTCAAGCATTTCAAAAGGTTTCAAATGAATAAAAAATTCTTATTTCTTCAGTTAATTTAAAGAAAATATTTAATCAAATGTTAAAAAAAGAATCAGGATGATTTTAAGGTAATTTTTTTACTTTTGCAGGATTGTAAAAAAATTGTAGGAAAAACTCGAGTTGCTTAAAATGATATAATTTTGAAATTTTTTTGATTAATTCTTCAATTCACAGCACTGAAAATGATAGCATGGATTTCTGTTTTTTCTTCAATTTTTTAACTTTACAATGTATAAAAGTTAAAATTTTGCAGTTTAACGACTTTTAATTTAAACAATTTCAATTGAAAAGTGTTAAAAGATTCCATTTTATACGCGTCAATTATTAGGCGTTTTAATTAAATAAATTTCAAGGTTCAATTTTGTAAGTTTAAAATTTTTAAAAATTTAACTTTGAGTGCTTGAATTTGCAGTTCAGTCTTTGTAACTTCAACAGGAAAAAAATGTATCTTCAAGATTTCGAATCTTTTAATATCAATGACCGTGATCAATTCTTTCTCAATTGTTCAATTTTTATTTGCAGTCAGAAAGTTGTTCTTTTTCGACCTAGGATGACAAATATTGAAAATATTGAAAAGAGATAATGTTAAATGGCATATATATGGTGTCTAATAAATTGCTATATATTTGAAAAAAACTTCAAACTTAAGGTTTTTTGGTGTTTAATAACGATTTTTCATTATTGTCTTTTAATATTGCTTTAAAGTTTAAACATAGAAGCTTTTATGTAATAGCGATCAGGTACATATCTTAGTTTAAAATTATCTCATTGCAATATTCTTCAAAGTTTTATTGTACTTTTCAAGAGAAAAAATAAAAACATATTCTAAACCACGTGTTCACAAAATGTGTATTCCACCAATTTAAAATCCCATCTACTTTCCTTTTTTTTGTACTGTTCGATTATTTTTATTTTACTTTCTATTAAGTTTTATTTAGTTTCCAGTTTTAGTCGATTGACTCATTGACAATAAACTGAATTTTACATGATTTTTATTAATATTTTTGAGTTCCCTTCCATATTACATTTGAATCTTCCGCATATCCCGATCTATCCCGAATGGCCCCGAACCAAAACAACCCTAAAAAATGGCGGCTCCGAAGCCTTCAAGTTGGCACAGATCGTTCCATTGAATCCTGCATCCAGTGTATTATATATATATATATA
>CAKNYM010050460.1:455153-467456 GCA_932195095.1 Andricus curvator | reverse complement strand
TCATATTGCAATAAAGATGAATCGTGGTCCAGCAGAATGTAATCAATAATAGTTCACATATCATCATTCTAACGAGTTCCAAATGAGTTATGATCGTTTCCTTCACCTAGGTTGGTTTTAGTTGGTATGAAAGTATATGAGAGAGCATGCATGGTACTCGAGCATCTATTGTAATAATATAAAGGGGCAAACAGATAGAGAGTATATTTGCGTTGCTGAACTATGAAGGCCTCTTGGTACCTACCCTACCCAGCTACCCTCACCCCTTATTTTAGAAACGGAGGAGGTATTGATTAAATCCTCCCGCGGCCATATTGTCCCGCAACCCCATTGGCCGACGTCCATTTTGTCCTCCAAGCCCCCTACTTCCACATTTCTCGACATCCACCAAACTACCCTCATCCCTCAAGCGGGTCGAAAAACTCTTCGCGCAGGCGTCACCACATTTTCCACCGCCGCTGGCAATTGAATTCCCGTCGACGGTAACCGTGTTTCGAGTATTTTCTTCTTTTTTCTTCCCAGACAGGAACAAGATATCCTTATATATTTTCACTCAAAGTAACTTTTTCTTATCACTCACAAAGTACCAATATAGTCATGCTCACAGGATTTCTGCAGATGACTACTTTAAAACTCCATAACTTTTTTAGGGTTTCCAGGTCTACTTTTTTTAAAGCGAGTTAATTCTATGAAACTTTTAGATATGTTACTGATTGGAGTCTAATTCGCAAAAGATTTTTTTTTTAAAATTAATAATGAGTGTAAATGTAAACTGTGAAGGACTTTTCAATAATAAAAAAAATATTCATATAATGTGAAGGAAATAATTGAATTCTAATTAATTCTTATTCATATTATCATAAAATGAAAAAAAACATGTATTAAAAAAAAAAAAATTTCTAAGAATTTATACATATTTTCGCAAAAATCTCGAAAATAACGCGAGATAGAAAAAACTGCCAAAGGACATTTTTCTAGAACTTTTTTTCTCCACTTTCTTCTCATCTTGTGTCGGTTAGGCTCAACATGTGACTTTTTGTTTTTCAGTTAAAAAAATTCTTTTTCATCTTCAAGTTTCGGGCACAGGGCTGACATCATGGAATATACTCTTTACATCAGAATGAATTTATCAAAAAATGAAGAGGAAAAAATCGGTGGGGTTTTTGAGTGAATTGACTTGGAATTTTTCAGAAAAACTGCCGCCATTTTTTCAGTAATACTGCAAAATATTCAAATACCTTAGAATACTTAATATCCTAAAATAATTGAAATTCCTAGAATTCGGAAATACCCTGAGATACTTCAATACGATAAAATACTTGAATACTCTAAAATATTTAAATATCTCAAAAAACTTTAATATCCTAAAATACTTAATTACCTAAAATACTTGAATATCATAAAATACTTGAATATCTTAAAAAAGTTGAACACCACAAAATACTTGAATATACTCAAAAATATGAAAATACCTTAGAATACTTAAATATCATAATTTAATATGTTTTTAAATTCTTGAATACCCTGAAATACTTTAATAGGATAAAAAAATTTGATACCTTAAAATATTTAAAAACGTTGAAATACTTTCATATTCTAAGATACTTAAATCCCCCTGATTCCCTCAATTCTCTAAGATACCTAAATATCATAAATACTTGATAATCTTGAATATTTAAATACCCTAAGATAATTTAATTCCCTGAGATACCTAAAATACTCTTAGATACCTAAATACTCTAAGATGCTCAAATACCCAAAAATACTTTATTTATCCTAAAATACTTGAATACCCAAAATACTCTGATATCCTAAAACGATGGAATACCTTTAAATGCTGAAATACCTTAAAATATTTTAACACTCTCGAAAACTCAAATCCCTAGGATCCCGAAATTCTCTAAGATACTTAAATATCTCAAAATAATCGATTACCCTTGAATACACGAGTACCCTAAGAGAATTCAATACTCTGAGATACCTAAATTACCCCAAGATATCTACGTAAATACTCTTAGATGCTTAAATACCCAAAAGTACTTCATATCCTAAACTACTTGAATATCCTATAATAAGAGGATACCCTCAAATACATGAATACACTAAAATACTTAAATATCATAAACTACTTGAATACTGAATACCTAAATCCTCTGGGATACCTGAATTCTCTGAGATACTTGAGTATATTAAAATACTTGATTACGCCTTAATACTTAAATACCCTAAGACAATTTAATTTCCAGAGATACCTAAAATATCCCAAAATATCTATGGAAATACACTAAGATACTTGAATACCCAAAAATACTTCATATCCTCAAATACTTGAATACCCAAAAATAATTAAATACTGCAAAATATTTAAATACCTTAAAGTAGCCTATCATTCTAAAATGCTTAAATCCCCTAGGATCACTAAATTCTCTAAAATACTTAAATATCTTAAAATACTTTTTTACCCTTAAATATTCAAATGCCTTAAGACAATGTAATATCCTGAAATACCTAAAATACCCTAAGATACCTATGTAAATACTCTAAGATACTTAAATACCCGAAAATACTTAAGTATATTGATTACCCTTAAATACTTGAATACACGGAGACAATTCAGTATTATAAGGTACATAAAATACGCTAGATACCTGAATACTCTATGAAACCTAAATAACCAAAAACACGTTATACTCTAAAATACTCGAATACCCTAAGATACTTGGATACCCTAAACTATCTCATAAATATTTAAATACCCTGAGATACCTTCAGACAATTTAATACCATGGAATACCTAAAATACCCCAATATACTTATGTAAATACCCTAAGATACCTGAATTCTCTAAAAGACATGAATATCCTAAAATAACTAAATGCTCTGTAATACTTGAATACCCGAAAATACTTATTAAACTAAAACAAATTCTATATCTGAATATCTATAATAAAAATGCTAAAGTTAGTTTTTTTTGCTAATAAGCAATCTTGAAAATAAGGTGTACCTAGGAAACAAAAAATACTCATAACATTTTTTTAATTTGAAAATTTAATAAAATTATTGTAAAACTAATTAATATATTCAACAAAATTGGCTGAACAATAATGTAGAAATGAATATATATGCATATATATAATATAAAATATAAATACCCTGAATACCCTAATTATCTATCCATACCTTAAATACCATAAATTTCCATGCCCTGAATATCTAGATATACCTTGAATTCCTACGTATGTCCCGAATATCTAAATACCTTAAAATACCTAAATATAAAATACTAGAATATCCTAAAATGGTTGATTACCTTGAAATACTTGAATATCGTAAAATACTCGAATACTCTAAAATACGTATATACCATAAGATACCTATATACTCTAAGGTACTTGAATACCCAAAAATACTTTACACTCTAAAATACTCGAATACCCTATGATACTTGAATATCCTAAAATAATGGAATACTCTCAAATATTTGAATACCCTGAAATACCTTCAGACAATTCAATACCCTGAGATACTCAAAATACCCCAAGGTACCTATGTAAATACTCTAAGATACCTAAATTCTCTCAAAGACTTAAATAGACTAAAATCCTTAAATGCCCCAAAATACTTAAATACCACAAAATACCGATTAAAATAAATAAATTCTATTTCTGAATGTCCTAAGATATTTGAATACTCTACGATACCCAAATACCTGAAACTGCTTAAATATCCTAAGATACTTAAATACCTTGAAATACTTCAAAATCATAAAGTGCCTAATTGAAATAAAAAATTATAATAATTATTATTTAATGTATTTTAGAGTATATGACATGACCTATAAAATGGTATCATATATAGCTAGCTAATAGGTAAGATATAGCTCACAACTCTTCAATCAATGGATTCAATCCAAATCATTATTCGTAATAAGAGACTGGCCATGAAATTTTATCGATCCACTCAGAACGTCTTTTAAGTCCGATTCAGAAGAGAATTATATTGCGAAGACAAAAGCTGAGGAAGGCGCGGAAGGCGTGGAAGGTAATCACGAAGCTTTTGTAATGTCTAGTCCTCATTGCTTTCATGAATCGCGTTCAACTTTCCCTGTTTGTTTTCCTGGCCGAGACACGTTATCCGCAGTACATGGTATATATGATCTATTGTTCCTGAGGGTAGTGATCCTGCTCGAGTGACATCCACATCCTTCTTTCTCACTCTTCTATAGACAGTGCGATGCCTTTCCTGTGGATGAAAATTGAACAAACAGCATTGATAGTTCTTTCAGCCAACACCAAGCGAAGCTAGAACATCGATTGTAAGGTAGGAGAGGCGATGGTCGCAGTTTTGAGAAAATCAGGAAGTAGGTGATGTCCTTCGCGCGTCTTTGAACAGTGGATGAACAAAGAAAGTGAATTGTACCGTAAGATAGGGGATGGTTGGAATTAAAAATAATCAGCTAGAAGATGATGTCCTCCTTCGTCCGTCTTTGGACAGTGGATGAACAAACAAAATGTACTATATTTTAGGATAAGAGATGGTCGGAATTTTAAGAAAATCAGGTAGTAGGCGATGTCTTCCTTTGCGCGTCTTTGGACAGTGAATGAGCGAACAAAATGTACTGTATCATAGGATGGGGGATGATCAGAATTTTAAGAAAATCAGGTATCAGGTGATGTCCTCCTTCGCGCGTCTTTGGACAATGGATGAGCAACCAAAATGTACTGTATCATACGATGGGGTATGGTCAGAATTTGAAGAAAATCAGGTAGTAGTTGATTTCCTCCTTTGCGCGTCTTTGGGCAGTGGATGCACAAACAAAATGAATTGTATCGTAACAGAGAGGATGGTTGGAATTTTAAAAAAACCACCTAGAAGGTGATTTCCTCCTTCGCGCGTCTTTGAACAGTGGATGAACAAACAAAATGTAAATATTTTTGGATAAGAGATGGTCGGAATTTTAAGAAAATCAGGTAGTAGGTGTTGTCCTCCTTTGCGCGTCTTTGGACAGTGGATGAACAAACAAAATGTCCTATATTTTTGGATAAGAGATGGTCGGAATTTTAAGAAAATCAGATAGTAGGTGATGTCCTCCTTTGCGCGTCTTTGGACAGTGGATGAACCAACAAAGTGTACTGTATCGTTGGATGAGAGATGGTCGGAATTTTAAGAAAATTAGGTAGTAGGTGATATCCTCCTTTGCGTGTCGTTGAACAGTGGATGAACAAACAAAATGTACTGGATCATAGGATGGGGGATGGTCAGAATTTTAAGAAAATCAGGTAGTGGATGATATATCCTTCGCGGGTCTTTGAACAGTAGATGAACAAAGAAAATGAATTGTATCATAAGATGGTTGTAATTTTAAAAAAATCAGCTAGAAGTTGATGTCCTCCTTCGCGCGTCTTTGGGCAGTGGTTGAACAAACAAACTATGCTATATCGATGGATAAGAGATGGTCGAAATTTTTAGAAAATCAGCTAGAAGGTGATGTCCTCCTTCGCGCGTCTTTGGACAGTGGATGAACAAACCTGATGCTCCATCCACTGTTCAAAGAAGCACGAAACAGAAGCTTATCACCCACTACCTCATTTTCTTCCAATCTTGGCCATCGCCTATCCCACAATAGAGTAGTATTGTAGGATATGCGATGGTTGGAATTTTAATAAAATCAGACAGTAGGTGATACCATTCTCCTTCGCGCTTCCTTGGACAGTGGATGAACAAACAGCATCGACAATTCTTCAAACAAGCACCCATCAGAGGAAATATTCTCTAACGTATTATAGGCGATGTTCTAAATTTCCAGAAAACCAGGTAGTTCCTGCTATCCTCTCTAGCGGTTCTTTGGACAGTGGATGAACAAACAGTATCGATAATTCTTTCAGCAAGCACCAAACGATGTGACAACACGTACTATAACGTAGAATAGATAGTCGGAATTTCAAGAAAATCCGGTAGTAGGTGTTCGAACTCGTGCGTAGACAGATACGTATATATACCTACACACCCATACCATGTCAGCATATGATGGAATTCAGGATCCTTCGATGTACACATACTGGTTACCCTCTCGGTCTGTCGTTCAGTGGGGTGAAAACACCCCTCTGACGTCACGCGGAGGCCAACTATTGGTTCAGGGGAGGCCCGCCCGCTCGACGCCCACGTGCTTTCCCACCCTTGTTTCAACGACCACGCCTTCCCACAATCATCCCCCGCAAGCTCGAGGAAACTGGGTCAGGCCAACCCCAGCCGAGACACGACAGTGCCAGGCGTCGTCACTCGCAGTCCCGCGGAAACCACCCCAAAGCCCGACGTCGAAAACTCGCTCCCTCGTCGCCGTCGCCGTCGACGCACAGATTTAGCCACCCTTAAGATTCCTAGCTGAATCCCAACAAGCAATATCAAAAAGGCAGAAAACAGGTGAGTCAAAGACAGTCCAAACCCAAATTTTGCTATTCATGATCCTCTGGAGGCTCTATTTCTTGACGGATGTTGATCTTTCTTCTTTAGAAACGCTCATCATTGGATTCTTTAAAACCTGTCTTGTTTGGATTTTCTAATTATTTTTGTGCAATAATATTTAAACGAATTAATTGAGAAAGTATTGGTTGGTACAAATTTATCTGTACCCGTAGTTGTGTTCCGTGTTTCATCCGGATGAAGCTTTCTCACTTTCCAAAATGAGAAATAATCCAGGCATCTTGTATGCAAGAGGCTTTTTTACCATTTTAACTAGGTGGTGCGGGTTTTTGCTAAATAGAATTACTACGCGTCCCGGTAATATTTTTGAAAAATGTTCAAACTAGACGAAATTGTGAGAAAATCTAAAAAAAGAGTCTACTGTATCGTAGGATAGGGTATGGTCGGATTTTTAAGAAAATCAGGTAGTAGGTGATGTCCTCCTTCGCGCGTCTTCGGATAGTGGACTTTTCGTTAAAGTAACCAGATTTTTTTGAAGTGGCTGAAAAATCAAATTCTGAATTTTGCATCTGTGCTTCTGGAACATGTTATTTAGAAAAAATGTTTCACATATTAATTAAAGTCGACATATTTTGCAGTAATTCTAAAAAGAACAATGATCTACCCCAAAGGGTCATGAGTTGGGTTTTCCCAAAGTTGACTTATAAGAGCTAGATTTTTTTTTTAATTTACGCCAAATTTTCAGATCTACAACTTTTGGCTTCATTGCCGTTGCTTTATTCAGGAATAAATTATTTTTAAAAAACTGAACACAAGTAATTTCCTCAGACGAATTGGTAAAAAATTATCAACTTGGGAAGATGATGACCTAATGGGGCTACATCATTTTTTTTAGAGTTACTGGTAATGATGTCTACTTTAATTAATATATAAAACTTTTTATGTTGAATTAACGGATTCTAGTTAAAATTCAAAATTGAGAATTTGGTTTTCCAGCAACTCTTAAAAAAATTTTTGCTACTTTGCTACTCTCCTGCTGAAGATAGATCTTTTTTTTTTATTTTCTCAGATTTTTATTCAGTTTGATTTTCATGTTGGACATTTTGCTCTAAAAATATTTCCTGAACGCGTAGTCCTCATTTCTAGAAAATTTGGAATTTGCATGAGGACCACTAAATAAATTGATTTAACAAAAACAATTCTCGTTTTTCGTTTTCGAAAGTGCTAAAAGTTCGTCCGGATGAAGCACGAACACTAACTCATAGAAAAAAAATTCTATTATTATTTAACCTTAATCATTATTAACAAATTTTTAAAATATTGCTCAGTTTAAAAAAGGTGAATTTTTATCTGAAATTTGTAAACAATTCTATTAACAATTATTCAATTTTAGTTTTTATCTCAAGGTCGCATTTCTACCTCCTATTGAAAGAAATTTAAACTGTTTCGGAGAAGATTAGCAACTACGTAATATTGTTTAAAGTAAATAAATTCAGTTGTTTATGACAAATATATTTAACAAATCTCATAATTTAACAGTTTTTCACAAAAAATAGTTTTTTGCCACTAAATCTCCTTGTAAGTAAGCTAATATTGATATTCCATCTGAAGCTTATTAAACTGACGATTGTTATAAAAAAATTATCACAACATTTTCAGCTATAACAGTTTTTTAAATGAAACTTTAATTCTCCTGTCTAGAAATTCACAGTACGTAGATATTGTCGTTTTAAACAATACATCACGAAAAAATCAATAATTGTCATTTATTATAACAAATAGTATACAAAAATATTTCAATATAAAAGATTTTTGGTGAATTTGTTCCTCAATTAATTTATTGAAATATCAATATAACCATATTTCCAACATTTAAACGGAAAAATTAGCTTTTATGTAGAAAACTGTAAAAGTTGCAAAGGCTATTACTTTGTTTATGACAATCGTAAATTTAATTTTTAGCCTAACCAAGATTCCATAAAGAAAAATAATAATTTCTCTCTCAAAAACCGTTAAATTGTAGTACTTGCTTATACCATTTTTTATTATAAATAAAAATTATTTATTGTTTTTTAATTTATTACCTTTAATGTAGAAAAGTATTATATTTCCAAAGTCTTTTAATTTATTTAAAAAATCGTAAATTTAATTTCGTTCAATGGAAAAGGGAAGTGTAGTATAAACAGAAAAACCAAAATTAAATAATTGTTGATGAAATTGTTTATAAAAATGGACATTGTCAAGGTATGGCGATAAATAGTTACTATATATAGATTTCACATTATTTCTTTAAATACTATTTGCACACAAAAAGAAATTAAAAAATCTGAACTGCCCGGATTTTTTAATATATTACAAATATTATACACGTTTTATGTTATAGTTCACTTTGCTGAAAATTTTAATTGAAAAAAAAAAATAATTTTATTATAAAATCATGAAGTTCCCATATTTTGGAATTTTGAGAATTTTGAAGGGAATAGAAATATTTTTTAAACTTTGAAATATTTCCGTGCATATAAAGAAAAATCTTAAATTTTTTCAACCGTCAAAAAGTCCTTAAATTCCTCTAAAATAACAAACAAATTTCTTAAACATTTTGTAGATACTTTTTCGACATATCGAAAATCTTTAAAACGCTTTTTGAATTTTCTTCAGAAAACTAGGAAAATTATATTCATATAACCTTAAAGCAAATGAACAAATAAAATAAATTTTACATTTTTATTTTGTATTAAAAATTATTTTTTCCTTCAAATTATAATTTGTTAAAAAAATTTTTTATTCTGGACTGAAAAATCTTGTTTGGTTGCCAATTAAACAATTTTGCAGAAAATTCGTCCTTTTGGTTTGAAAATTCATTACTTTAACAAAAATTTCATCTTTTTTGATTAAAATTGAAAATTTTTGGATTAAATTAAAATCTTTTTTGACTGCAATTTAGAATTCTAAATTATCTAAGTGCTTTTCGTCGGAAAGAATTGAAATATCAACAATAAAAAAAAAATTTGATTAATATTACATTTTTTTTTGGTTAAAAGATGATCAATTACACTTTTTGTTGATAATTAATATTTTTGGTTTGAAAATTCAACTACCTGTTTTAAAGTTTAACTACTTTGTTAAAAATCAATTTTTTTGTAAAGATTCATCATTTTTGTTGAAAAATCATTTTTAGAGTGAAAAAATGGCAAATATTTGGTTGGAAATTCATCTTTTTTGAGAGAAATGAACTATTTGGTTTGAAACTAAAATATTTATTTTAAAAATTGACTATTTAATCTTGTTCTTTGAAAATTCATCTTTTTGACTGTGGATACAACTATTTTGTTACAAAATCGTCTTTTTTGGTTTAATTTAAATAGTAGAACATTATAATTTTTTTTTAAATTAATTTTTCAAACTGAAAATAGAACAATTTCATTTTTGAGTGAAAACTTATCTTTTTTAGTCGAAAATTTAAGTATTTTATTAAAAATTGAACAATTATTTTGAAAAATTAACTAGATAATAGAAAAAATTTTTTTGTTGAAAATCCATATTGTCGGGTAGAAAATTCAACTTTTTTTGTGCAAGATTCATGTATTTTGTTGAAAATTCGTCTTTTTGGGTATAAACTCATTCTTTTTTTTAAACTTAATTTTCTTCTTTGAAAATTAATCTTCTTTTTTGAAAATTCATCGCTTTGGCTGTGGATTGCACTATTTTGTTAAACATTCGTCTTTTTTATTTAATAAGATTTGTAAAAATTCTTTTTTATTCGTTGAAAATTATTATTTTTTAAATGAAAATGTAACTATTGCATTTTTAGTAGAAAATATATTTTTTTAAATTCAACTGTTTGGTTAAAAATTCTACTATTTTGGTAGAAAATTTAACTATTTAGTTTTTGGTAGAAAATTCAACTGTTTTGTGGGAAATTCTGTATTTTTTTGAAAATTCGTCTTTTCCGGTATAAAATTAATCTTTTTTGAAAATTCATCTTTTTGGCTGTGGATTTAACTATTTTTTACAAATTCGTCTTTTTTGGTTCATTATTTATTTTATTTAAATAATTTTTAAATTGAAAATGTTACTATTCCATTTTTGGTGGAAAACTTATTTTTTGTTTAAATCATTCATTTCGTTTGAAATTAAAATATTTCGGTAGAAAATTCACCTATTTGGTTAAAAATTAAATCATTCATTTGAAAAATTAACTACTTGGTAGAAAATAAACTTTTTTGTTGAAGGTTCATAGTGTCATGTGAAAAATTCAACTGTTTTGTGGAAAATTCATGTATTTTGTTTTAATTTTTTTTTTGAAAATCCATCTTTTTGGCTGAGGATTCAACTATTTTTTATAAATTTATTTTGTTGTTGTTTCAATTAAACTGGTAGAAATTGTTCTTTTTTGAAAATTAATTTTTTAAACTGAAAATATAACTATTCAATTTTTGGTAAAATTTTTTTTTAATTCATCTTGTGGAAACTTCATGTATTTTGTTTAAAATTCGTCTTTTTGGGCATAAAATTAATTTTATTTTGAAAATTAATCTTTTTGGCTGTGGATTTAACTATTTCTTTACAAATTCGTTTTTCTTGGTTTATTATTTATTTTATTTATATACAGTTATACTAGTAGAAAAGTTATTTTATTTTGTTGAAAATTTATTTATTAAACTAAAAATGTAACTATTCAATTTTTGGTAGAAAATTTTTTTTTCTTCAAATTCAACCATTTGGTTTGAAATGTAACTATTGTGGTAGAAAATTCAACTTCTTGTTTAAAAATTGAATTATTTATTTTAAAAATTAACTTCTTGGTAGAAAATTAACTTTTTAAACTATTGTTTATAAATTTGTCTTTTTTGGTTCAATTAAACTGGTGGAAATTTTTTTTTTCTGTTGAAAATTAATTTTTTAAACTGAAAGTGTAACTATTCAATTTTTGGTAAAATTTCTTTTTTTAAATTCATCTTGTTGGTTGAAAATTTAACTATTTTTGTAGAAAATTCATTTTTTTCGTTGAAAATTGATTTTATCTGCTTAAAAACTTATTTCTCTAACTGAATAATAAACTATTCCATTTTTTGTTGAAAATTTATCTTTTTGTAATTAAAAATTCATCAATTTGTTGGAAATTTGTCTTTTTTTGGCAGAAAATTAACTTTTTTGGTTGAAAATTCAATTAAACATTAAAATATTTGGTGGAAAATTCATGTATTGTGTTTAAAATTCGTCTTCTCGGGCATAACATTAAGTTTTTGGTTGAAAATTCATCTTTTTGGCTGTGAATTTAACTATTTTTGTACACATTCGTTTTTCTTGGTTTGTCATTTATTTTATGTATATACAATTATACTTGTAGAAAAGTTATTTTATTTTATTGAAAATTAATTTTTTAAACAGCAAATACAACTATTCCATTTTTGGTAGAAAACTTTTTTTTTAAATTCATTGATTTGGTTTGAAATTAAAATAGTTTGGTAGAAAATTTAACTATTTGGTTAAAACTCAAATCATTTATTTGAAAAATTAAATACTTGGTAGAAAATTAACTTTTTTTTGAAAATTCATGTATTTTGTTGAAAATTCGTTATTTTATGAAGAGATTAATTTGTCTTTTCTGGTTCAATTAAACTGGTAGAAAATTTCTTTTTTTTGTTTGTTGAAAATTAACTTGTTTAAACTGAAAATGTGACTATTGCATTTTTAATGTATTTTATTATTTATTATCTATTTTATTTATATAAAATGAAACTGGAAGAAAATTTTTTTTTCTTGAAAATTAATTTTTTAAACTGCTTGTTTAAAAATTCAATTATTTATTTGAAAAATTAACTTCTTGGGAGAAAATTGACTTTTTTGTTGAAAATTCATTGTGTCGGGTGAAAAATTCAA
>CAKNYM010050460.1:422289-455053 GCA_932195095.1 Andricus curvator | reverse complement strand
TGTTGAAAATTCATTGTGTCGGGTGAAAAATTCAATTGTTTTGTGTAAAATTAATGTATTTTGTTGAAAATTCTTTTTTTTGTTTGAAAATTAAGTTTTTAAATTGAAAATGTAACTATTCAATTTTGGGTAGAATTTTTTTTTTTAATTCATTTTGTTGGTTGAAAATTTAACTATTTTGGTAGAAAATTCAAGTATTTTGTTTCTGGTGGGAAATTCAACTGTTTTGTGGAAAATTCATGTATTTTGTTTAAAATTCATCTTTTTGGGCATAAAATTAACTTTTTTTTTTAAATTCATCTTTTTGGCTGTAGATTTAACTATTTTTTTTATAAATTCGTTTTTCTTGGTTTATTATTTATTTTATTTATATACAGTTATACTAGTAGAAAAGTTATTTTATTTTGTTGAAAATTAATTTTTTAAACTGAAAATGTATGTAGAAAACGTTTTTTTTTCACTCATTTGGATTGAATTTAAAATATTTTGGTAGAAAATTGAACTATTTGGTTAAAATTTAAATCATTTATTTGAAAAATTAACTAGTTGGTAGAAAATTAACTTTTTTGTTGGAAGTTCATAGTGTCGTGTGAAAAATTCAACTGTTTTTTGGAAAATTCATGTATTTTGTTGAAAATTCGTCTTTTTTAAGAGAAGATTATTCTTCTTTTTTCAAAATTCATCTTCTTGGCTGTGCATTTAACTATTGTTTATAAATTTTGTTTTCTGGTTCAATTAGGCTGGTAGAAATTTTTTTTTTTTGTTGAAAATTAATTCGTTTAATCTGAAAATTAATTTGTTTAAACTTAAAATGTGATTATTGTATTTATGGTAGAAATTTTTTTTTAATTCAACTATTTGGTTCAAAATTCAAATTTTTTGGTGGAAAATTCAACTATTTAGTTTTTTTTTTAAATTCAACTGTTTTGTGGAAAATTGATGTATTTTGTTGACATTTCGCCTTTTTTGGTGTTAAATAAATCTTCTTGTTTGAAAATTCATCTTTTGGCTGTGGATCTTTTTTTCGCAAATTCGTCTTTCTTTGTTTATTATTTGTTTAATTTATATACAATTGAACTGGAAGAAAATTTTTCTTTCAAACAAAAAATTTTCTTTGAAAAATTAACTTCTTGGTAGAAAATTAACTTTTTTTAAAAAATTCATTGTGTCGGGTGAAAAATTCAACTGTTTTCTGGAAAATTCATGTCTTTTGTTGAAAATTCGTCTTTTTTAGGAGATTATTCTTCTTTTTTGTGAATTCATCTTTTTGGCTGTGGATTCAACTATTGTTTATAAATTTGTTTTTTCTGGTTTAATTAAACTGGTAGAAAATTTCTTTTTTTTGTTGTTGAAAATTAATTTGTTTAAACTGAAAATATGACTTTTTATTTGGTTAAAAATTCAAATTTTTTGGTAGAAAATTCAACTATTTTTTTTTTTATTGGAAAATTCAACTGCTTTGTGGAAAATTGATGTATTTTATTGAAAATTCGTCTTTTTTGGTGTTAAATAAATCTTCTTGTTTGAAAATTCATCTTTTTGGCTGTGGATCTATTTTTCACAAATTCGTCTTTCTTTGTTTATTATTCATTTTATTCATATACAATTAAACTGGAAGAAAAATTTTCTTTTGTTGAAAATTAATTTTTTAAACTGAAAATGCAACTATTCCATTTTTGATAGAAAATTCAACTACCTGTTTAAAAATTCAATTTGTTATTTGAAAAATTAACTTCTTGGTAGAAAATTATTTTCTTTTGTTGGAAATTGATTGTGTCGGTTGAAAAATTCTACTGTTTTCTGGAAAATTCATGTATTTTGTTGAAAATTCGTCTTTTTTAGGAGATTATTCTTCTTTTTTAACATTCATCTTTTTGGCTGTGGATTCAACTATTGTTTATAAATTTGTATTTTTTGATTCAATTAAACTGGTAGAAAATTTTTGTTTTTTTTGTTGTTGAAAATTAATTTGTTTAAACTGAAAATATGACTTTTTATTTGGTTGAAAATTCAAATTTTTTAGTAAAAAATTCAACTATTTAGTTTTTGTTGGAAAATTCAACTGTTTTCTGGAAAATTGATGTATTTTGTTGAAAATTCGCCTTTTTTAGGAGATTATTCTTCTTTTTTTGAAATTCATCTTTTTGGCTGTGGATTCAACTATTGTTGATAAATTTGTCTTTTCTGGTTCAATTAAACTGAAAGAAAATTTTTCTTTGTTTGAAAATTAATTTTTTAAACTGAAAATGCAACTATTCCATTTTTGGTAGAAAATTCAACTACTTGTTTGAAAATTTAATTATTTATTTGAAAAATTAACTTCTTGGTAGAAATTAACTTTTTTGTTGAAAATTCATTGCGTCGGGTGAAAAATTCAACTGTTCGGTGGAAAATTAATGTATTTTGTTGAAAATTCGTTTCTTTTGTAGTTATAAATTAAGTTTTAAACTAAAAACTTATATTTTTTAGTTGAAAATTCGTCTTTCCGTTTAAAAATTCATCTCTCTTGCTTGAAAATTACATTCTCAGTGAAAATTCATCATTTTAGGTTTAAAATTGAACAATTTTGTTGAGCCATCTTTATTAGTTCAAAAAAATTTTTTTTTTTTAAATTCGTCCTTTTGGATTGAAAATTCATAGATTCATAGATGAAATACGAAATATTAAATCCTTCGTTGAGAATTCACGTCTTTAATTTAAAAAATAAATTATACTTGGTTAAAAATTGAACTATTTTGTCAAAAATGTAATTATTTTGTTGAAAATTTAACTATTTTCTTGAAGTGTTTTTTTTTGGTCAATAATTCTACTCACTATAGAACAACTTATTTGTTTATATCCCAAAATTGATAAAGTAGTTTTTGGATGACAATTTTTTCCGTGCGTGTTCCATATTGTTTAAATAATTATCCCATAAAGGTAATTGAGGAAAAGGTAATTAAGGAAAACAAAAGTGTCTTAAGTGTTCAATTAAAACTTAAAAAATGAAAAAAAAATGAATTAAGGTCAAAAATACTTTTGTTTTCCCTAAAATTTTTTTTTTACAATCTTTATCTGATTGAGGCATCATTAAAGCATTATAATGTCCATGTTTCTTTGGTCGCTGCCGTACTTCGTCGATGTTCCTTAATTGCTTCGAAAAAAATATAGGCTTATTTAAAAATTAAAATTATAAATTTAAAAGTTTAACTCGTTCTATATTTCAATTAAAATTAAATGAAATGAAATTAAATTTGTAGGAACTGAGGCGAGGGACACTGCAGAGACATGGACAATGTGCAAATGATTGGCACTAAAATCACAGCGATCAAGGAATACTTATATGTAAGACCATCCATCTCATCTCACATTTATTTTCAAATTTATTCCTTTTTATCAAAATTCCTCTTTTTCACTCAGCTTTTTAGATTTAATCAATATCGCGATTTTTTTCCTAATAATTTACAGCAAATGTGTCTTTTTTGGAATTTCAGAATTTCGCCAGGACACACTCACCAACCAGACTCATGGGTTCCGAAAACACATACTCCCTCACCAGGGAGCACAGCAATCTCAAATATTCAGGTTAGTACTTTATTATCAATAATTTTTATATAATTAATCAAATTAAATCAAATGAATATATAATTAATTAAATTAAAAAGGAATTTTTTTTCCAAATTACAATAGGAGCATTTTATGGTGGTTGTCCAAATTTGGTCGTTGGATTCTTGTTTTTATTTTCAGGAAATCTATACATTAACTTGAGTATTGGATGTTAAATGAGGGGCTGATAGCAAAAGCGGAGTAAAAAAATTGTCGGAGCAAAAATGAGTTAAGAACGATGCGGGCAAAAACGAGTTAAAAAGAAACAAGAATAACGAAGATTGTATCGTATATTATAATATAACAATATAATAGTACGATAGATTATATTATAATCTATCATTGTATTTAATTTTTATGTTATAAAATACGATACAATCCTCGTTATTCTTGTTTCTTTTTAACTCGTTTTTGCCCGCATTGTTCTTAACTCGTTTTTGCTCCGACGACTTTTCTACTCCGCTTTTGCTATCAGCCCCTCAAATAGGATTTTGAATTTGATTTTAATCGAATTTTCATTAAAATATTTGAAATGTAAACAAAATAGTTGCATTTTTTGACCCAAAGGGATACATTTTTAACAAAAAATAAATGTAAAATTTTGAGTTAAAAATATTATTTTAGAAAAAAAAGGAATTTTTAACGAAATAGTTACATTATCAATCAAAGAGATGAAATTTCAACTAAAATTGTGAATCTTCAACAAAATTATTAAATTTCTAAAAAAGAAATATATACCGAAAGAGATGAATTTTCAAAACCAAAAGACCAATTTCTTGAGAAAGAGTTGAACTTAAAGGCCAGAAAAATGGAATTTCGAAAAAATAGTCTAATTTTCAAGCCGAAAATATAAATTTTTATGTGAAAAGTTAATTTTCAACTAAATAGTTCAATGTTCAACTAAATAATGAAATTTTCAACCAAATAGTTAAATTACTAACGGAAAAGTTGATTATTTGACGAACAACATTAATTTTATGCAAAAAAGATTATTTATCAAAAAAATATAAAAATTTTCAACCAAGTACTTGAATTTTCAAGTGAAAAAAAATTGTTAACCAAAAATGGAATAGGTTAATATTCAGTTGACAAAATTAATTTTAACCCAAAAATAAAATATATTTCCAACAAAATACATGAATTCTCAACCAGCAGTAATTTGTAAAATAATAATTTAAGAATAATAATGATTTTAAAATCATTATTTTTCCTATTTTTTTCATTTAACAAAAAATAACTTCAAAATAAAGAAAATCATTTCAAATTTAGGAAAAAATTTCATTGGAACGAAAAACCATTCCTTTGAACTAAAGAAATTTCTTTGAAACAAAGAAAATTTTCAGACACTAAATTTCTATTAAATTTGAAAAATAACAAAAAAACATAATTTTTTTTTATTAAATAAGCCTTTGCATCTTTTTTTTAAATTTAATCAGCCCTAATTTTGAAAAAGAAACTTAAAAATCGGTTGAGAAATACGACCACTGGAACTTTTTGAATAAAAAATTCCATTTTTGCCGCACTGTGCGCATGTCTTACTATGTGAGGTATTTTCTACTGTATGCAGGATTAGAACTTGTAATATTTTCAACATAGGTTCTTTTGGAACGGAATAAAACAATATTTCAGATACAAATTTAAAATTTTCAAATTCATTTATTTATTTGAAAAAAGACTTTTCTACCATACAAAATGATTTTTTAACAAAATACTTCAGTTTTTAACAAAAAAAGTTCAATTATCAACAAAAGTATTGAATTTTCAGTCTAAAGAGAATAATTTCCAACCTAAAGAGAATAATTCTCAACAAAAAGGTGTAGTAGTTGACATTTCAACCAAAAATATGAAATTTCAATTTAAAAATAAATTTTAAAACCAAAAAGACGAATTTTCAACAAATAAAGATTTTTTAGTCATAAAGTGATTAATTTTCAACTGAAATGACAAATCTTCAACTGGAATATTTGAATTTTAAACCAAAAAGGTCAATTTTCAATCAAGAAGAATAATTTCTACCAAAAAATACGAATTTAAACTAGAAAAAAAAAGAGTTACATTTTCAAACAAAGTGATTAATTTTCAACTAAAATGATAAATCTTTAACTTTAATATTTGAATTTTCAATCTAAAAGATCAATTTTCAACTAAAATAATGAATCTATAAACAAAAATTTAATTTTTATCAAAAGAGTTTAACTTTCAACCATGTAAAGAAATTTTTATTCCAAAGAAGATGAATTCTGAAAGAAAAATGTAGTAATTGATATTTCAACCAAAAAATATTTCAATTTTTAATCAAAACCAGTTGAATTTAACCAAAAAAGACGACTTCTCAACATGAGTTGAATTTTCAAATAAGAAAAAATTTTCAGTCAAGAGAGAGAAAAAATTGAAAAAAATCTGTTGAGTTTTAAACTGAAAGATTAATTTTCAACCAAGTAGTTCAATTTTCAACTAACTAGTGAAATTTTCAACTGAATAGTTAAATTATCAACGGAAGAGCTGATTATCTGACCAACAACATTAATTTTATGCAAAAAAGATGATTTATCAACAAAATATAAAAATTTTCAACCAATTACTTGAATTTTCAAGTGAAAAAAAAATTTCAACCTAAAATGGAATAGGTTAATATTCAGTTGAAACAATTAATTTTCACCCAAAAATAAAATATATTTCCAACAAAATACATGAATTCTCAACCAGAAAAGATCAATTTTCAATTCAAAATATCACTTTTCACCCAAAAACGTAAGACTGAGATTTGCAGTGAAAAAAATTAATTTCAACAAAAAATAATTTTTAGAATAATATTTAAAGTTCAATTTTCAATAACTAGTGAAATTTTCAACTAAATAGTTAAATTATCAACGGAAGAGTTGATTATCTGACCAACAACATTAATTTAATGCAAAAAAGATGATTTATCAACAAAATATAAAAATTTGCAACCAGATACTTGAATTTTCAACTAAAAACGATAAATTTGAAAGCAAAAATAGAATAGTTAAATTTTGAACTAAAAAAATTAATTTCGAACGAACAAAAAAAACTTTAAAAAAAATTCCCCGACATTTTCAGGTTTTTCCAGGTATATAAAAATTCATTTATAATTCCAGGGTTTCCAGGTTTTTCAGGTAGGGTAGACACTAGGTGGTCCAAAATTTTTTTTTTTGAATTTTCATGCATATCTCTCGGAAATTTGTTCGAATCCACACAAAAAGAAATCCATTTTTTTTGTTAAAAAAAAGATACTCAAAGGGGCGCAAGCCCCATGAAGTCTAACACGTATTTCCCATCAGAAAAAAAACATTTTTGTAAATTTTTTTCAGAATCGTCAATATTTGCTGAATCAAGTTGAAAATTAACATTTTTCTACACAATAAGCCATAGAATAAAAAAAAAATTACTTTTCAAATATCACCCCCATAAGTCTGTTTTATAGGATCCCAAAGAAACCCCATAAGTGAAAAAATGGGTTTTGCGAGTTTTTCGCGCTAATTATAATTTTTTTTCGGTTTTCTTGATGCACATTGTTTCTAACATATGAAATACTACTTTATACTGATAATGAGAGGTGTGCATAAATTGTTTAAACAATTCATTATTGTTTTTAGTAATTTTCACTTAGAATAGAGATAGAAAGTCATGGTTTTTTCGATAATTTTCCACTTTTGTCCAATTTTCAGTTATAGTAAGGTATTACTTAATCCTTGTTATCAACACAAATAATTGTTTAAACAATTTATTATTATTTTCAATGATTTTTTCTTGGAATAATGCTAGAAAATTGCAGTTTTTTCAGAAATTTTCCACTTTTTGTCGAATTTTTAATTAGAGTGAGGTAAATAATTATTTAAAGTTCACAAATTACTTTATACTGATAATTAGAGGTTTACATAAATTTTTAAACAATTTATTATTGTTTATAGCAATTTCCTCTTAGAATAGAGTTACAAAGTCGCGGTTTTTTCAAAAACTTACCACTTTTTGTCCAATTTTCAGTTATCGTAAGGTCATACTTAATTATTATCATCAAAAAACATAATTGCTTAAACAATTTATTATTAATAATACTTTTCTCTTGGAATAATGCTAGCAAATTGCAGTTTTTTTTAGAAATGTTCCACTTTTTGTCCAATTTTTCATTAGAGTAAGGTAAATAATTGTTTGAAGTTAACAAAATTAATTGTTTAAACTATTCATTATCATTTTAAATAATATTATCATTAAATAATGTTAGAAAGTTGCGTTTTTTTCTGAAATATTCAACTTTCTGCCCACTCTTCACTTAGCGTTTTATAATATAATTATTGAAATTTAACAAACATTAATGTTTAAACAAATTACTATTGTTGAAAACTATCTTCTCCTATGGTAATGCTAGACAGTTGCGGTTTTTGTGAAATTTTCCAATTTTTGTCAACTTTTCACTTACTTAGTAAAGTAATAATTATTGCAAGTTAGAAAACTTAATTGTTTAGACAATTTATTATTGTTTATAATTATCAGTCTTGAGATAATTACTAAAAAGTTACGTTTTTTTCTGAATTTTCCAACTTTTTATGAACTTTTTAATTAGTGAGTTAATATTTAATGCAAGTTAGGAACAAATATTGAACATTATTATTAATTTAAACAAAAAGGCTGTCAGTAACTAATTTTAGGAGAATTTACATTAAATATAATTCATATAGAAAATTTGAAGAATATTTCAAATATCTGTTTTATTTCAGAAAAATATATTTACGAAAAAGTACAAATAGTTTAAAAAACTATTTTTGTTAACTTGCAATAATTATTATCTCACTAAGTGAAAAGTGAACAAAAAGTTGAAAATTTCAGAAAAAACCGCAACTATCTGGCAATAATACAGATGAAGATGGTTATAAACAATAATGAATTGTTTAAACAATTATTTTTGTTGAACCTAATTAATTATTAGGTCACTTCAAGTGAAAAATAGACAAATAGTTAAAAATTTCAGAAAAACTTTATCTTTCTACCATTGAGCAAAGAGAACGTTATTAACAGTGATAATAAGTTTAAAAAAAATGATTTTTGTTAAATTGCAATAATTATTACTTTACTCTCATTCAATTTATTCGTATTGAAAAACTTTTAAAAAAAATCATAATTAGCGTCAAAAACTCGCAAAAACCGTTTTTTCACTTATGGGGTTTTTGGGACCCTATAAAAGAGACTTATGAGGGTGATATTTGAAAAGTAATATTTTATTCATATTCTATGGCTAATTGTTGAAAATTTTTTTTATTTTTTTTATTGGAAATACGTGTTAAAATTCATTGGGCTTGGGCCATCTCTAAACATTTTTTTTTTTTTATATATTTATTTTTGTGTAGATTCGAATCCGGGCGATATTTTTGGACTACCCTGGTAGATACCCTGTTATTAACAAATTCATTATTCGGGCATTTGTTGACAAAAAAAAAATAATTTTTTCAAATTTTAATCGTTGAGGAACGTTCGAAAGGTTTTTCCCATTGGAATTTTAAGCACTTTATGTTTTGCGGGGTTTTATTTTGACAAGAGAGTAGAAGGGTGCATAGTAATGGAGGATTTAGAATTAGACTGAAGAATTTTCACTTGACGACTGGTTGAGGACAGATTACATACCATAGGGGGTGGAAGGGTTCGTCTTTGTTTGTATTTTGGCATATGTTGTGGCGCGATAAGGGCTGGATCGTGCCGTCGGATGAATTTGGAATATTCAAAACAGCTAAACCAAACACAACTTCAATGCAATATATTTCTGAAGATGATCCATCCACTGTGTTTATCAATTATTTCTATTAAATCGACGCTGTTTATTAATTATTTTCAAAAAAAAATTCAAGACTGATGGATTTGATCAAATACAGAACTTCTCAAAAGAATTTTTAACACAAGTAGTCATCACGTTACGGATGAAGGAAACCAACATTTTTTGTTGATTCTATTGATAACAGGCTCCACATCGGATTAAATTCTTCTAATTAAAATCAATTAGGGGACTATATTATATTCAAGACGAATTTTCCACCAATAATATAATAGTTTGTCAATTATTTCTATTAATTTGACTCTGTGTATTACTTATTTGTACTAAAATTTCAAGACTCATGGATTTTATCAAATACAGAACTTCTCAAGAGAATCCTTAACACAAGTAGTCAGCACGTTACGGATGAAGGAGGCAAAAAAATTTTTTTTTAATTGTATTGATAACAGGCTCCACATTAGGGTGGTCCAAAAAAATTTTTTTCGAATTTTTATGGGGACACCCCCCAAATTTGTTCGAATCCACCCAAAAATAAATCCACTTTTTTTGTTTTGAAAAAAAATGATATTTAGGGGTGGCGCAGGCCCTATGAAGTTTAACATGTATTTCCCATAAGAAAAAAAGACGTTTTTGTAAATCTTATTCAGAATCCTCAATATTATCTCAATCGAGTTGAAACTTGACATTTCTCTTCATAATTAGCCATAGAATACGAATAAAATATCACTTTTCAAAAACCAACACCATAAGTCTCCTTTTTATAGGGTCCCAAAGAAACCCCATAAGTGAAAAAATGGATTTTGCGAGTTTTTCGCGCTAATTATGATTTTTTTGCGGTTTTTTTTAAAGCGAATTGTTTCTAATGCATAAAATATGACTTTATACTGAAAATTAGATATTCTAATGAGTTGTTTAAACAATGTATTATTGTTTTTAGCAATTTTCTCGTAGAATGTAGTTAGAAAAACGTGGTTTTTTCACAAATTTTCCATTTGTTGTCCAATTTTCAATTAGGGGACAGTGATAGTTCATCAATGTTAACAATAGTGATTGTTTAAACAATTTATCATAATTAATAATAATATTATATTTGAATAATGCTGAAAAGATGCGGTTTTTTTTTAAATTTCTGGTTTTTTGTCCACTTTTCATTCGGAGTGAAGTAATAATGAATTCGAGTTAACAAAATAATTGTTTAAACAATTTATTATACTTATTAATAATATTATAATTGGATAATGCTAGAAAGATGCGGTTTTTTGTTGTTGAAATTCCTGGCTTTTTGTTTAATTTTCGTTTGGAGTGAAGTAATAAGGAATTCAAGTTAACAAAATAATTGTTTAAACAATTTATTATCATTGTTGATAATGTTTTCTTTGCTTAATCGGTAGAATGTTGCGGTTTCTTCTGAAATTTTCAACTGTTTGTTTATTTTTTATTAGTGTGACTTGATAATTAATTAGATTCAGCAAAAATAATTGTTTCAACAATTATATAGTTTATTGCAAAGCGTAAAAGAAAAATTCGGAATTGCAAATCTCTAATGTTTATATATTAATTGCTAGTAATTAAGCAGGCGAAGCAAAGTGAAAGATTTTTTAAAAAACCGCCATTTTATAGCACTTATCTGAGAAAAGATAGTTATAAACAATATTAAATTGTGTAAACAACTTTTCTGTTAACTTTAATTAATTATTACCTCACTAAGTGAAAAAAGGACAGAAAGGTAAAAATTGCCGTAAAACCGCAACTATCAGGCGCAATCGATATAGATGAGATAGTCATAAACAATAATAATTTGTTTAAACAATTATTTTTGCAAGAAATATAATTAATTATCAAGTCACGCCTAATAAAAAATAAACAAACAGTTGAAAATTTCAGAAAAAAACCGAAGCATTCTACCGATTAGGCAAAGAGAATATTATCAACAATGATAATAAATTGTTTAAACAATTATTTTGTTAACTTGAATTAATTATTACTTCACTCCAAATGAAAATTAAACAAAAAGCCAGAAATTTAAAAAAAAACGCATCTTTCTAGCATTATTCAATAATAATATTATTAATAAGTATAATAAATTGTTAAGACAATTATTGTGTTAACTTGAATTCATTATTACTTCACTCCGAATGAAAAGTGGACAAAAAACCAGAAATTTAAAAAAAAAAAAAACGCATCTTTCTAGCATTATTCAAATATAATATTATTAATAATCATAATAAATTGTTTAAACAATTATTTTGTCAACTTGAATTTATTATTACTTCACTAAAGATGAAAATTGCACAAAAAGCCAGAAATTTTCAAAAAATCCGCATCTTTCTAGCAGTATTCAAATATAATATTATTAATAATTATGATAAATTGTTTAAACAAAAACTATTGTTAACATTGATGAACTATCACTTCCCTCTAATTGAAAATTGGACAATAAATGCAAAATTGGTGAAAAAACCGCGTCTTTCTAACTCCATTCTACGATAAAATTGCTAAAAACAATAATAAATTGTTTAAACAATTCATGAAAATATCTAATTTTCAGTATAAAGTAGAATTTTATGTATTTGAAATAATTCGCATTAAAAAAACCGCAAAAAAATCATAATTACCGCCAAAAACTCGCAAAATCCATTTTTTCACTTATGGGGTTTCTTTGGGACCCTATAAAAAGGAGACTTATGGTGTTGGTTTTTGAAAAGTGATATTTTATTCGTATTCTATGGCTAATTGTGAAGAGAAATGTCAAGTTTCAACTCGATTGAGATAATATTGAGGATTCTGAATAAGATTTACAAAAACGTCTTTTTTTCTTATGGGAAATACATGTTAAACTTCATGGGGCTTGCGCCACCCCTAAATATCATTTTTTTTCAAAACAAAAAAATGGCTTTATTTTTGGGTGGATTCGAACAAATTTGGGGGGTGTCCGGATAAAAATTCAAAAGAAAAAATTTTCCAATTTTTTTTTGGACCACCCTACTCCACATGGGAGTAAATTCTTCGAATTAAAATTAATGAGGGTACTACATTATATTGAAGATGAATTTTCAACCAATAAGATCAATTTTCTACAAAAGAAGAAGAATTTACAACAAAATACATGATTTTTCAAACAGAAAGTGAAATATTTAACTAAAAAAGATAAATTTTTCAACCAAAAATATAATAGTGTATCAATTATTTCTATTAAAGCGACTCTGTTTATTAATTATTTTTAATAAAATTTCAAGACTGATGGATTTTATCAAATAAAGAACTTCTTAGGAGAACGTTACGGATGAAGGAGCAAAAAATTTTTTTTTCTAAATTGTATTGATAACAGGTTCCACATGGAAATAAATTCTTCTAACTAAAATTAATGAGGGTACTATATTATATTGAAGATGAATTTTCAACCAATTTGATCAATTTTGTACAAAAGAAGATGAATTTACAACAAAATCCATGATTTTTCAGACAGAAAGTGAAATCTTCAACTAAAAAAAATAAATTTTTCAACAAAAAATATAATAGTTTATCAATTATTTCTATTAAATCGACTTTGTTCATTAATTATTTTTAATAAAATTTCAAGACTGATGGATTTTATCAAATACGGAATTTCTTAAGAGAACGTTACGGATGAAGGAGCCAAATTTTTTGTTTTAATTGTATTGATAATAGGCTGCACTTGGGAGTAAATTCTTCTAAATAAAATTAATGAGGGAACTATATTATATTCAACATCAATTTTCAAACAATAAAATAAATTTTCTACAAAAGAAGATTTACGACAAAATACACGATTTTTCAGACAGAAAGTGAAATCTTTAACTAAAAAAATAAATTTTTCAACCAAAAATATAATAGTTAAATTTTCATTTTAAAAACCTAGTTTAAAAAAAAAAGAACGATAGTTTCACCAAAATAGTCAAATTTTCAATTTAAAAAAAACTCTTAATAAAATATTTGAATTGCCTACTGAAAAAGATTATTTTTTAATTAAAAAGTTGTATCAAGAAAGAATGAAAATTCTAACTAAAGTGTTGAATATTCAAGCCAAATAGACGAATTTTCAACTTAAAATTATTAATTTCTAACAGAGAAGAAAATTTTGTCCAAATAGATGCATTGTCGGTCAACAATGGAATAATTAAATTTTTAGTTAAAAAATTAATTTTCAACCAAAAATAAATTTCTCAACTAAAAAGATGAATTTTAAAATCAAGTCATCAATCTTCAATCGTAATAGTTGATATTTCAACCAAAAGAGATAAATTTTCAACCATAAAAGATGAATTTTCTATAAAAAAAGATGAATTTTGAAGAAAAAATGTAATAGTTGATATTTTAACCAAAAAGGATGACTTTTTAACCATAAAAGATATATTTTCAATCCTAGATTACACATTTTCAACCAAAAATAGAATACGTAAGTTTTCAAATGAAAGAATTAATTTCCAACCAAAAAAAAAAAAACAATTTACAAAAAAAGTTAAATTTTCGAATAAATAGTTGAATTGTTAACCTAATAGTTTATTTTTTGTTACAGAATAGTTGAATTTTCAACAGAAAAGTTAACTATCAACCAAATAGTTTAATTTTCTACCTTATTGTGAAATTTTCGATCCGAAAAAAGAAATTCTCGAGTAAACAGTTGAATTTTCAACTTGAAAATATGAATTTTTAACAACAAAATATATATTAAAAAAAAAAAAAAAATTCGACAAAAAAATTTCCGGCCTGACAGTTGAATTTTATAATTAAATCCTCAACCAAAACATTTTAATTTTCCACCAAGAAGTTGGATTTTTAATCATAAGATGATCAATTTTCAAAAAATCAGTTGTATTTTTAACCAAAAAGAATGAATTTTTAACCATTAAGATTAATTTTCAATTCAAAATATAAATTTTCAACCAAAAACGGAATATTTATATTTTCAGGCAAGAAAATTAATTTTAAACAAAAAAAGAATTTGATTAAAATAGTTAAATTTTCAGCCAAAGAGATGAATTTTCAATTAAAATGATAATTCTTTAAAAAAATGAATTTTCAAAAAAAGAGTTCAACGTTCAACCGAATACTTAAATTTTCAACTAAATAAATTTTTAAGCAAAAATTGAATGTTTCAATTTTTTAGTATAAGAAATTAATTTTCAACTAAAAATGAAACGCATTTATAACAAAATAGATAAATTATTCAGCCAGTCAATTTAAGAATTTATTCTTCAACCGAAAAAATTAATTTTTAACGAAGTAGTTCAACTTTTAACAAATCAGTTAAATTTTTGACCAGAAAGATGAATTTTTAACAAAATAGTTGCATTTCCAACAAAATAGTTGAACCAAATACTGGAATTTCTATCTAAAAAATGAATTTTCAACCAAACAGTCAAATTTCAACAAAAAAAGATGAATTTTGAACACGAAAAGTTGAATTTTTTTCAAAAAGATCAATTATCAACAAAAAATTACACAGTTGATATTTTGAACAAAAAAATACGAATTTTTAACAAACTTGTTCAATTTTCAACCAGAGATTTCAATTTTCAATAAATGAATTAAATTATCAACAAAATAGTTGATTTTTTATCTAGATAGTTGAATTTTCAACCTAAAAAGATGAATTCTGAACCAAAATGTCAAATTTTTAACCAAAGGATTAATTTTCTACCAAAAAAACTAATTTTTCACAAAATACATGAATTTTCAAATAAATTGTTGAAATTTCAACAAAAAAGATTAATTTACAGTAAACAATTTTTGAAACCAAATAGTTGAATTTTCAACCAAAGAGACCATTATAGTTTACCCTCATCCCATAGAGAACAAATTTTTTCTTAATATTTCCACATCTTTACCCTAGGACAAACTATTTCTTCCTTTTTGTAAAATTTAATTTTTAATTAATTTTTTTCTGAAAAAAGATCTCCTTTCGCTTCGCTGGGAATCGAACCTCAGAACTTCCAATTGCCGGTCAAGTGCTTTCCCATTAAGCTACTAGAGAGATCGAGAGAAAAAATTTTTTTCAGAAAATACACGCATTATTTTGCAAGGTGGTAAATATCAAAATTTTCAAGGAATCTGTATTATCATCATAGAATAACAGAAATTTTTAACGTCTTTTCCGACTAGATGGAAATATGAATTGAAAATTATTATTAATTAATTTTGTTCAATCGCAAGTTCTGAGGTTTGATTCCCAGCGGAGCGAAAGGAGATCTTTTTTCAGAGAAAAATTAATTAAAAATAATTTTCAATTCATATTTCCATCTATTCTGAAAAGACGTTAAAAATTTCTGTTATTCTCTGATGATAATACAGATTCATTGAAAAATTTGATATTTACCACCTTGCAAAATAATGCGTGTATTTTCTGAAAAAGGTTTCTTCTCTCGATCTCTCTAGTAGCTTAATGGGAAAGCATCCGACTGGCAATCGGAAGATCTGAGGTTCGATTCCCAGCGGAGCGAAAGGAGATCTTTTTTCAGAAAAAAATTAATTAAAAATAATTTTCAATTCATATTTCCATCTAGTCTGAAAAGACGTTAAAAATTTCTGTTACTCTCTGAATTTAATCGTAGAAGGTTAAAAACATTTTGTTTGGTAAATTGTTCTATTACGAAAATGGAAAAAAGAGAGAGAAAAAGATTTGACCCTAATTCCTGATGGTGCTTAAGAAAAAGAGCGTGAAAATGAAACTATTTGTTTCAATAATCGAGAAGCCGTTCTCAGAGTGGGAAAGAATTTGGCACCGTATGTTGAATTGCCCTGAGCCGTCGGTTAGACAAGGGAAATCCCAGGCTTTTTTCGAGTGGGATTGCGCTAATCTCGCCCCATCGATCTACCGTCCTCAAGCCTGATATTCTCTTCCTTTTATAGTTTTTGTCGGGGAGCAGATAAGTCGAGAATGCTGAAGAACCCTCCTGTGGGTTTTAGAGCTGAAAATGAGGAAAAAATTTACTTTCAGAGTAAATCCCGAAGCTATTGTTTCTTCTAAATTTTCCCTTTAAAATAAACCAGTGAAATATCACTGATTTCCAGTAGAATTTCACTGGTTAAACCAGCCATAATTGTGTCACTAACAATTAGTGAGATTTCACTGGTTCACTCAGTGGATTTCCTTGACTGGTTTAATCAGTGAGGTTCACTGGTTACTCAGTACCAGTTGTCATCTGGTGGTACGCAGAATCTATTATTTTCTCTTAAAATACACCAGTGAAATCTCACTGATTTCCAGTGGAATCTCACTGGTTAAACCAGCCAGAAGTGTGTCACTAACAATCAGTGAGATTTCACTGGATCACTCAGTGGATTTCCATCACTGGTTTAATCAGTGAGGTTCACTGGTTCTTTAGTACCAGTAGTCATCTGGTCGTACGCAAAACCTATTGTTTTCTCTTGAAATGAACCAGTGAAATCTCACTGATTTCCAGTGGAATCGCACTGATTTCCAGTGGAATCTCACTGATTACCAGTGGAATCTCACTGGTTAAAATAACCAGAAGTGTGCCACTAACAATCAGTGAGATTTCACTGGATCACTCAGTGGATTTACATCACTGGTTTAATCAGTGAGGTTGACTGTTTACTCAGTACCAGTGGTCAGCTGGTCGTCCACAGAAGATATTGTTCTATCTTAAAATAAACCAGTGAAATCTCACTGGTAAAACCAGCCAGAATTGTGCCACTAACAATCAGTGAGATTACACTGGTTCACTCAGTGGATTTCCTAGACTGTTTTAATCAGTGAGGTTCACTCGTTACTCAGTACCAGTGTTTATCTGATCGTACGCAAAATCTATTGTTCTCTCTGAAAAGAAACCAGTGAAATCTCACTGATTTCCTGTGGAATCTCACTGGTTGAACCAGCCAGAAGTGTGTCACTAACAATCAGTGAGATTTCACTGGTTCACTCACTCGAATTCCGTCACTGGTTTAATCAGTGAGGTTTACTGGTTACTCACTACCAGTAGTCATCTGGTCGTATGCAAATGCTATTGTTTTCTCTTGAAATGAACCAGTTAAATCTCACTGGTGGAAACAGCTAGAAGTGTGTCACTGGCAATCGATGAGTCAATCAATCACTGGCTTCAGTGAGTGGAATTCCATTACTGGTTTGACCAGTAAGGTTTACTGGTTACTCAGATCAGTAGTCATCTGTTCATACGCGTTGTCATGCGTCAGCTGGTTAGGTATGTCACTCATCATTCAGTAACGCTGTTGTAGTTGAGAAAGTTACTAATTCACCCAGTCAAGGTCGGAAAATGACTGGTTCACCAGTGATAATTCAAAATACTGATTAAACCAGTTCGGTTGAACTTACGATCGCTTTCAAATTCTTTTTTTTATTTTGACTAACTTCACATAGTACAGTTTTTTATGTTACTATTCAAACCAAAAGACATAATTTGAAACCAGCAGCAGCAGGGCTTGAGATTTTTCAAATTAATTGATGAATTTTTAGCCAAATGGTTCAATTTTCAAATACGAAAGATAAATGTCTTTTACCCAAACTAAAATGTTATAGTTGATGTTTAAATTAAAAAATATTTCAATTTTGAATCAACAACAATTTAATTCAACCAAAAAAAAATGAATTTTCAACAAAATAGTTGAATTTTCAACTAACTAGATAAATCTTCAACTAATAAAATGAATTTTTAACAAAGTAGTTCAACTTCCAACTAAGTAATTGAATTTTTAAACAATAAGATTGATTTCCTACTAAAAAATGATTTTTCAATAAAACAGTTGAATTTACAACAACAAATTTAATCTTGAACTAAAAAGTTGAATTTTAAATAAAAAATGATTGATTTTGAACCAAAAATGAAATAGATAAATCTTTAGTTTATAAAATTGATTTTCAACCCCAAAAAACGAATTTCCAACCAACCAGATGAATTTTCAACTAATAAAATGATTTTTTAGGAACGTATTTCAACTTTCAAACAAGTACATGAATTTGTAATCCTTTCCTACATTTAAAAAACTAATTTTAAACCAAATAGTTGAATTTGCAAGAAAAAAGGTGATTTTCAACAAAATAGTTGAATCCTCAAAAAACAACAGTTTAATAGTTAACCAAAGAGGTGAATTTTTAACCCAAAAAGATAATTTTTCAACAAAACAGTTGCATTTTCAAGCAAAAAATATAAACTTTCTACGAAACAGTAGAATTTTTCACAAAAAAAGTAATTCTTCAACCAAATAGTTGAATTTTTTATTAAAAAAGAATTCATTTTCAACCAAAACTGAAATAATTGAATTTCCAATTCGAAAAATTGATTTTCAACCTCTTAAAAAAATGAATTTTCAAAAAAATAGTTCAAATTTCAACCAACCAGATGAGTCTTTAACTCAAAAAATGAATTTTTTAAGTTGTGGTTTAACTTTCAACCAAGGAGTAGAATTTTTAATCAAGAAGATTAATTTTCTACTAAAAAAGTTACTTTTCAACAAAATAGTTGAATTTTTAAATAAAAAGACGAACTTTCTACAAAACACTTGAATCTTCAACCCGAACATATAAATTTTAATCAAACAAGTTAATTATTAACTAAATAGTTGAATTTTCAACTAAAAATAATTACTTTTTCACCAAAAATGGAATGGTTAAATTTCTTAGTTTGAAAAATTGATTTTCAATTCAAAAAATAAATAAATTTAAAACAAAATATTACTTGAATTTTCAACCAACCATATGAATCTTCAACTGATAAAATGAATTTTTAGGAAAGTATTTCAACTTTCTCATAAGGAGTTGAATTTTTAATCAAGAAGATCAGTTTTCAACTAAAAAAGACGAATTTTCAACCGGAAAATATGAATTTTGTACTAAAAATTATTAATTTTAAACAAAAAATGGAATAGTTACATTTGTAGTGTAAAAAATTCATTTTCAACCGCCCCCCCCCCCAAAAAAAACGAATTTCCAACAAGATAGTTGAATTTTTAACCAATCAGAAATTTTGAACTGATCGAATAAATTTGGGTCCGAATAGTAGAATTTTTAAATAAAAACGACTAACTTTGAAAAAAAAATGGAATAGATAAATTTTCAGTCAAAAAATTAATTTTTGAACAAAAAAAAGTTTGAAAAAAAGTCGATTTTCTATTTAAGTTCTATATTCTTAGCAAACAATCATTTGGTAGAAAAAAAATGGGAAATTGAGGGATTAGAAGACCTAATTTTTTTTATATATATATAGACATTTAATCTTTTTGATAGAAAATTCATTTGTTTGGTTAAAAATTAATCTATTTCGTTGAAAAATTATTTTATTTGTTTAGAAACTTATTTCTCTAACTGAAAATCAAACTATTTTATTTTTTGTTGAAAATTGATCTATTTTGTTAAAAAATTGTCTTTTTTGGTAGAAATTTAACGTTTTTGGTTGAAAATTCAATTAAAAATTGAAATATCTGGTTGAAAATTCATGCATTCTGCTAAAAAATTAATTTTTTTAACTAAAAATTTAACTAAATTTTTTGTCCTGATTTTTTTTTATAGACATTTATTCTTTTTGATAGAAAATTTATTTGTTTGGTTAAAAATTAATCTATTTCGTTGAAAATTTATTTTATTTGCTTAAAAACTTATTTCGCTAACTGAAAATTAATGTATTTTATTTATTTTTTAAACTTGATCTTTTTTATTTGAAAATTGATCTATTTTGTTGAACAATTGTCTTTTTTGGTAGAAAATTAGTTTTTTTATTGAAAATCAATTTTTCTTTGGTTGAAAATTAGTGTTTTTATTGAACATTAATTTTTTAACTAAAAATTTGACTAAATTTTTTGTCCTAATTGTTTTTTTGTAGACATTTAATCTTTTTGATAAGAAATTCATTTGTTTGGTTAAAAATTAATCTATTTTGTTGAAAATTTATTTTATTTGCTTAAAAACTTATTTCTCTAACTGAAAATTAAACTGTTTTATTTTTTGTTGAAAATTTATCTTTTTCATTTGAAAATTGATCTATTTTGTTTAAAAATGTTTTTTTTTGTTGTAGAAAAGTAACCTTTTTGGTTGAAAATTCCATTTAAAATTAAAATATTTGGTTGAAAATTCATGTATTTTGTTAAAAATTATTAATTTTTGGTAGAAACTTAGCTTTTTATTGAAAAAAAAAATTTTCTTTGGTTGAAAATTAGTGTTTTTATTGAAAATTATTTTTTTAACTAAAAATTCAACTAAATTTTTGGTCCTCATTTTTTTATAGACATTTAATCTTTTTGATAGAAAGTTCATTTGTTTGGTTAAGAATTAATCTACTTCGTTTAAAATTTATTTTATTTGCTTAAAAATTTATGTCTGTAACTGAAAATTAAACTATTTTATTTGTTGTTGAAAATTGATCTTTTTTGTTAAAAAATTGTCTTTTCTGGCAGAAAATTAACCTTTTTGGTTGAAAATTTTATTCAAAATTGAAATATTTGGTTTAAAATTCATGTATTTGGATAAAAATGATTCTTTCATGGTAGAAAATTAGTTTCTTTTTTATTGAAAATTAATTTTTTCAACTAAAACTTTAACTTTTTCATATTCTTAGAAATTTTTTTTTATAGACATTTAATCTTTTTGGTTTAAAATTTAACTATTTCGTTGGAAAATTATTTTATTTGGTCAAAAACTTATTTCTTTAACTCAAAATTATACTTTTATATTTTTTGTTGGAAATTTATCTTTTTTATTTGAAAATTCATCTATTTCGTTGAAATTTTGTCTTTTTTGTAGCAATATAGCCTTTTTGGTTGAAAATTTAAGTACTTGACTACAAATGAATTTTTTTGATTAAAAATGCCTCATTTTGGTTGAAAGTTCATTTCTTTGGTCAAAAATTTAACAAATTTTGTTGTAAATTTCTTTTTTTTCTTTAATGAATTTTTTTATTAAAAATGTAGCTATTTCATTTTTGCTGGAAAATTGATCTTTTTCAGTTTAAAATCCACTTATTTTGTTGAAAACTCGTATTTTTTAGTAGAAAATTCAATTATTTTTGTAGAAAATGCATATTTTTTGGTTGTAAATTCAACTTCTTTTCAAAAATTCGTCCTTATGACTTAGAAACTCAACATTTTGGATCTGATTTTTTTTCTTCATTGATTCAAAAAAGTCTCTTGGTTGAAAATTCAACAGTTTTTCATTGAAAATTAAAAAATAATTACGGAAGTATCAACTATTACACTTTTTTTGAAAATTCATTTTTTTTACCAAATATTCATAATTTTGGTTGAAACCTTAACTATTTTGTTGCAGATTCTCATTTTCTTGGATACAAATTAATTATTATAACTGGAAATGTAATAATAAAATTTTGAATTATTAAATCCTATTCAACTGAAACTCGATTCTTCGTATTCTCGTGACACACCTATTTTTGAAAGAAAAATATTTGATGGTAGTATATTTTTTAGAATAAAAACAGATAATAAAAATTAACTAATCAAATCATCATCAATATTCAGCGTTTTTTCACCACTGGGATTTTTTTATTTTTTTTATTTTTTTATTTTATAAAATTTGTTATTAAATTTTACATTTATATATGAATAATCAATAATAATTAAAAGAGTGTTAAAATTAATAGAATAAGTTGCCTTAGGGATAACAGCATAATTTTTTTAAAAAGGATCTTATTGATAAAAAAGATTATGACCGCCCGGGCAATGCCAATTAAATTTCTATTATAATATATAATAAATATACATAAATAAAGTAAAATAATTTGTTTATTAAAAAATTTTTAAAAAATTAATAAGAGGCCATCTCATCTTGGATGTTGACCGTATTAAACCATCACTATTGGTATGGCAGTTTGGCAGTTTGGCGCCAGCTGTGTTCAAGACCCTAACCCTAGGTCTGCTTTTAATCAAAGCTCCTTCACAGGGGTTGTATGATGCGAATTAGTTCCTTCGATTTACAGGCGGTATTATAAGGGTAATTTATAGACGCAAAATAAATTTCGGGCTTATTTAAACTTTTATTCTTTAGTCTATAAATTATCAGAATTCTCATTTATTTATGTCAGGCTTCACAGTCTTTACCCTATTCCTCTATTTAATAATTATGTTATTTTGTTGGCCAGGGTAATTAATTAATTTCTGATGTTAGACATTGCCGATTACTGGTCAAATAATTTTCTGGAGAAACGAGAAAAAATCTGCCTCGGCCAGGATTTGAACCGGGAACACCACTATTCACGAATGTCGGGCTAACCAATTACGCCACCGGGGCTCCAGCACCTATTTTCCGGTTTCTCCTATATCCAGAGGACAGTCTGAATAAATTCACCAAATCTGAATATAATTTAAGAATTGAGCCCCGGTGGCGTAATAGGTTAACGCTCCACTCGTGAATAGTGGCGTCCCCGGTTCAAATCTGGGCCGAGGTAGATTTTTTCTCCTTTCTCCAGAAAATTATTTGACCAGTTATCAGAAGTATCTAACATCAGAAATTAATTAATTAATTACACTGGTCAACAAAATAACATCAATTATTAAATTATAGTCAGACTCGGTGAATTTATTCGGACTGGAATTAATCACTAAAATTTCAAAGGTTACAAAGATCCAGACTCGCATTGTCCTGTGGATATAGGAGAAACGAGAAAATAGATGCTGGAGCCCCGGTGGCGTAATTGGTTAACCCGTCACTCGCGAATAGTGGCGTTCCCGGTTCAAATCTGGGCCGAGGCAGATTTTTTCTTCTTTCTCCAGAAAATTATTTCACCAGTAATCAGCAGCATCTAACATAAGAAATTGATCAATTAATTACCCTGGTCGACAAAATAAAATCAATTATTAAATTATATTCAGATTCGGTGAATTTATTCAGACTAGAATTAACCACTAAAATTTCAAAGATTACAAAGATGTAGATTCGCATCGTCCTCTGGATATAGGAGAAACGAGAAACTATATGCTGAATAGTTACTGGTCGAATAATTCCCTGGAGAAACGATAAACAATCGGCCTCGGCTCGGAAAAGAACCGGGAACGCCACTATTTACGAGTGGCGGGTTAACCAATTACGCCACCGGGGCTTCAGCAGATAGTTTCTCGTTTCTCCTATGTCCACAGGATCATGCGAATCTGCATCTTTGTAACATGTTAAATTTTAGTGAATAATTCTAGTCTGAATGAATTCACCAAATCTGAATATAATTTAATAATCAAGCCCCGGTGGCGTAATTGATTAACGCTTCATTCGTGAATAGTGACGTTCCCGGTTCAAATCTGGGCCGAGGCAGATTTTTTCTTCTTTCTCCAGAAAATTATTTGACCAGTTATCAGCAGTATCTAATATAAGAAATTAATTAATTACTCACCCTGGTCGACAAAATAACATCAATTATTAAATTATATTCCGTTTCGGTGAATTTATTCAGACTAGAATCATTTACTAAAATTTCAAGGGTTACAAAGATGCAGACTCGCATTGTCCTTTGGATATAGGAGAAACGAGAAAATAGATGCTGGAGCCCCGGTGGCGTAATTGGTTAACCCGCCACTCGTGAATAGTGGCGTTCCCGCTTCAAATCCAGGTCGAGGCAGATTTTTTCTTGTTTCTCCAGAAAATTATTTAACTGTTTTTCGTTAAAAGTTAATATTTTTTATTATTTGGTTCTAGATTTAATTATTTTGATACAAATTTTTTTTAAAGTCAACCTGTTTAGTTGAACATTCAACTATTGTGTAGGAGAAAGCCACAGCATTTCCACATTGGTGGAAATTTTTTTGTTTCCTAACTGTAAATTTTGGCATTGTTAAAAATTTGTCTTTTGGTGTTGTATTTTTTTGTTTCTGTGTCGAAAATTTAATTATTTTGGTAGAAAATTCAACTATTTGGTTAAAAATTAACTTTTTCTTTGCAAATTCATATTTTTGGGTTGAAAATTCCACTGTTTTGTAGAAAATTGAACAACCTGTTTGAAATTTTTTTGTTTTTTGTTTTGGCTTAGAAATCCTTTCTGTTTAAAAATTAATCTGTTTCGGTTACGGATTCATCTTTTTTGTTGAAAATTCAAAAATTTGGTAGAAAATTCAAGTATTTGGTTGAAAATTAACTTTTTTCTTCCAAATTCATATTTTTGGGTTTAAAATTCCACTGTTTTGTAGAAAATCGAACAACCTGTTTGAATTTTGTTGTTGTTCATTTTTGGGCTTAGAAATCCTTTCTGTTTGAAAATTAATCTGTTTTGGTTACGGATTCATCTTTTTTGTTGAAAATTTAAAAATTTGGTAGAAAGTTTAACTATTTGTTTGAAATTTTTTTCTTTCTTGTCTGGAAAATTATTTGATTGAAAATTCAACTGTATTGCAAGAAATTCCTCTTTTGACTTCAAAATCCAAGAGTTGGTTAAAATTTTTTTCCTTTCTTGCCTGAAAAATCTTGTTTTTGTTGTAAATTTATACTTTTCGGTTGTAAATTCACATTTTTTGTAGAAAATTCAAAAAATTTGTTAAAATATTTTTCTTTTTTTTTTACTGAAAAATCTTTCTTGATCGAAAATTCAACTGTATTGTAAAAAATTGTCTTTTTGGCTTGAAAATGCAATAGTATTTTTATAAAATTTTTTTTCTCCATTAGGATTAAAAATCTTGGTATTATTGAAAATTCTTATTTTTTAGTTAAAAATGCAACTATTTCGTTGAAAATTGAACAACTTGGTTGAAACTTTTTGCTTTATTGACTGAAAAATCATTTTTGTTTGAAAATTAATTTATTTCAAATAAGAATTCATCTTATTTGTTGAAAAATTGAATTTTCATGTAAAAAATTCGTCGCTTGGCTTGAAAATCCAATAGTTTTGTTAACTTTTTTCTTTTTTTGTGAAAAATTCATAGTTTTGATTTGAAAATACCTACAATATTTTCGTAGAAAATTCAACAACTGGGTCGAATTTTTTTTCTTTTATGACTGAGAAATCCATTTTTGTTAAAAATTCCACTTTGGTCTTGAGAATTCATCTTTTTGGTTTGGAACCTCATCTCTTTTGGTAGAAATTCCATCTTTCTTCTGTTTTTTGTGTTCTTTTTTTGTCTTTTGATTATAAACTATTAGATTATTGTTGGAGAATTCATATGGATTTTTTTTAATTTTTTTTTTTTTTTTTGAAAAATCATGTTGATAATTGGTTTATTTTTTAACTGAAAAATTATTTTTGGTTGAAAATTTATCTCTTTTGTTAACAGTTCATGTTTTTGGTTTAAAAATTATTCTCTTATAGTAAAAAATGCATTCCTTTTGAATAAAAATGCAACTGTTTAGTTAAAAAATAATCTTCTCTTTTGGTATTTGCTTGCAAATTTTCATATTTTTTTTTAATTCGTTCTGTGTGGTTGGAAATTAATTTTTTTAACAGAAAATTCAACTATCCCCCTTTTGTATGTAAATTGATCTTCCATAATTAAAAATTCAACTTTTCCATTGAAAATTCATGTATTCTGTTGAAAATTCAAATTTTTTTTTAAAGTCAAAGGAACGAATTTTTAACAAAACACATGAATTTGCAGCCAAATAGTTGAATTTTCTACCAGAAAAGACTAATTTTTCGACCAAAAATGGAAGAGTTAAACTTTTACATCAAATAGGTGAATTTAAAAAAAAAACAAGATTAATCTTCAATCCAAATGTACGAATTTTCTAAACAATAATTAAGTTTTCAAGCTAAAAAGTCGAATCTTCAAGAAAAAAGTTGACCTTTAAGCCGCAAATAAAGAAATTTAAAAATAAAAAGTTCTTTACAATCAGGACTAATGAATTTTCAAAGAATTAGTTGAGCTTTTAACCAAAAAAGGTACATTTTCAACTAAAAATCAAATCGCTAAATTTTCAGAATAAAAAACTATTTTTCAACAAAAATGAAAAGGAATTATGAAACGGTTGAATTCAACTAAAAAATATAATTTCAACATAAGACACTACTTTTCCACCAAATATTTATCTTATAAAGGAAAAATGTTCTACAAAAAAGGGGATAGCTATATTTTCACATAAAAAATTACATTTTAACCGAAAAAACGATTTTGTAGCAAAATAGATAAATTTTCAAAAAATAGTTAAATTTTTAACCAAAAATATCAATTTTGACCAAAAACTTTAATTTTCAAACAAACAGTTTAATTGCATACAAAATTGTCGAATTCTCAAGCCAAAAAGACGAATTTTCTAGTAAGAAATTAAATTTTTGACCTGAAAATGTAAATATTCAACAAAAAAGTTAATTTACCACCAAATAGTCTAATTTAACCAAAAGAGACGATTTTTCAACAAAATAGTTCGATCCTCAACCAAAACAGATTAATTTTTAAACAAGCAGATTCGCTTTTTACCAAAAAATACGAATTTTCCACAAAATAAATAAGTTTTTTTACCACAAAAGATCATTTTGAATTGATAATATCAATTTTAAACCAAAAATGAAATTGGTACATTTTCAGCGAAGGAAATTAATTATCCATAAAAAATGACTTTACTGCTAAATAGTTGAATTTTCAACCCAGAAGATGAATTTTCATCTAAAATGATGAATCTTCAAACAAAAAATACATTTACATACAGTATACATCAAACAGTGAGTTTTGAAACAAAAAATAATTTTTTTTTTCAAGAAGATATTTTTTTACAAAAAAAAAAAGATGAATTATCAACAAAATACATGAATTTTCAACCAGGAAAGAACGATTTTTAATTTACAATATAAATTTCAAACCAAAAATGAAATTGTTACATTTTCAGAAAAGAAAATTGCATTTTGAAACAAAAAGGAGATTTTTTTATATTAAAGATAAATTTCCAACTAAAAATGGAATAGTTAAATTTCCAGTTCAAGAATTAATTTTGAATTTTCAGTTCAAAAATTTAATTTTCAAGAACAAAAAATAATTGAAAAAAGAGTTAAATTTTGCAAAAAAAAGATAAATTTGCTATATTTTTAATAAAAGAGTTCATTTAAAACCAAATAGTTTAATTTTCAACATAAAAAATGTATTTTCAACCAAAAATATGAATCTTCAATCAAGAAGATATATTTTATAACAAAAGGACGAATTTGTAACAAACTTAACGAATTTTCTAACAAAATAGTTAAATTGTTAACTCGAAAAGAACTTTTTTTCCACAAAACAGTTTAATTCTCATCCAGAATTTTCAAGATATTCCGAATGAAGTTTTTATCAAAAAATATCAATTGTCAATTTACAATATTAATTTTGAATCAAACATAAAATTCTTTCATTTGCATTCAGGAAAATTAATTCTCAACGGAAAAAAAGGAATTCTTAGCTATATAGTTATATTTTCAACCAAAGAGATGAATTTTCATCTAAAATGATGAATCTTCATAAAAAAATGAATTTTCGAATAGAAATGATTGATTTTCTATTTACAATATCAATTTTAAAATAAAGGAAAAAACAAATTTTGAACCAAAAAATAGATTTCTTTTAAGAAGATAGTTGTTCTGAAAAAAATGAATTATCAATAAAATAAGTGGATTTGAAATTAGAAAATATTTATTTTCAATCTACAATATCAATTTTTAACCGAAAATAAAATTGTTAATTGATTTTCAACAAAAAAAAAAAGAATTCTCAGCCTTATAGTAAAATTTTCAAACAAAAATTTGAAATTCCAACAAAAAAGTTAATTCTCAAGCCAAAAAGACGAATTTTCTATAAAACAGTTCAATTTTCAACCTGAAAATATAAATTTTCAACATGAAAGTTAACTTACGACCTGATAGATGAATTTCCAACTAGAAAGTATCGATTTTCAATTTACAATATCAATTTTAGGCCAAAAATGGAATTGTTACATTTTCGGTAAAGAAAATTAATTCAAAAGGAAAAAAATGAGCTCTTAGGTAAATAGTTGAATTATCAACCAAAGATATCAATATTTTGATCTAAAATGATAAATATTCATGAAAAAAATAAATGTTTTTCAACGAAAAAGTATATTTTTTATTCAAGAATATATTTTTTCTACAAAAAAGATGAATTATCAACAAAATACATGAATTTTTAACTAGAAATGATCGATTTTCAATCAACAATATAAATTTTAAACCAAAAATATTGTTGGGACATTTTAGTCAATTAAATTAGTTGTCAAAAAAAAAAAAAAAAAAAAAGAATTCTCAGCTATAATAGTTAAATTTTCAACCAAAGAGACGAATTTTCTTCTAAAATAATGAATCTTCATGAAGAATGAATTTTCAAGAAAAGATTTGAACATTCGACTAAAGAGTTGAATTTTGAACCAAAAAATTGATTTGTCAATCCAGATGATATTTTTTCTACAAAAAAGATGAATTTTAAACTAAAGAAAACAAATTTTCAATAAAAATTGTAATACTTCAATTTTCAGTAAAAAAATTGATTTTGACCCAACAATTAAACGAATTTTCAACAAAATAGTTAAATCTTCAACTAAATAGTAGAACTCGCAACCAAGCGAAATTAATTCAGAACAAAAAATATAATGGTAGACTTTTCAACAAACAAAAAAACTCCTAGCTAAATTTGATTTTATTAGTAGCACTTGTATTTGCCTGGATGTTTGGCCAGGGGAGAGGAAAACTGCAGAAAACCACCTCCCGAGTTCATTCGGAATTTTTTTAATTTACTTGTTTAAAATCGCTTCACAACTTGACAATTTAAAACAATGAAATGGTTCTGAAAAATTCTGAAATAAAAGCGTGAGAGTAAGCGAAGCTGTTTGTTTGAAAGTTGGCGCAATGGAAAAAGCAGTGAGTAAGGAAGGTGGAGGAAATGCTGGTTTATTCTCAGGATACTTTATGATCACCCCACAAAAGAGACAGTTCAATCCGGCAGAGATTTTCTCATTCTTTCTCTACTCGCTTGTTTTTCCTGACTATCTTTATGACAACGGATGACTTTATTTTACTGGCTTCAAAATGTCAAAAGAAGGGAAAATAAAGATTTCAATGAATTTCTTCAAAAGAGAGAATTTCTAGACTGTAGAAGAAGATATGTAGACAGGAGAATGATAACTGGACAAGGACCAATTTTAGGAAAATATGTTTTTCACGATTTTAACTAATTTAGGACACTATTTCGACGCCTCCATTCCATACCGCTCCATGTCGCGTTTGGGCGGTGTACAGCTCTCAGTTAGGTTTGAGTGCTGTTTAGCTGCAGGTCCTATACTTATCAACAGGACCTGGAACTGTAGAGGGATCAAACTACAAGAAGAGCTGTACACCGCCCAAACGAGACGTGTCGCGGTACACCGCCCAAACGAGACGTATCGCGGTACACCGCTCAAACTAGATGTGTCGCATTACACCGCCTGAACGAGACGTGTCACGGTACACCGCCCAAACGAGATTTGTCGCGGTACACCGCCCAAATGAGGCATGTCGTGGTACACCGCCGAAGCGAGACGTGTCGCGGTACACCGCCCAAACAAGACATGTCGCGGTACACCGCCCAAACCTTTTTTGAGCGATGATACTATTTTCCTACTTTTTTCTCTCAATTGTCGACTAATGAAAATATTCCTTTACTACACATTTAAAAAATATTTTTGAACTTCTTCGTTCAACTTTCAACCAAGTAGTTAAACTTTCAACCAAATTGATTAATTTTTAACAGAGCAGATTAATGTTTCCACCAGCAAGGATTAAATTTATACTAGACAAGATAAACTTCAACAAAATATATAAATTTTTAACCTAATAGTTTAATCTTCAACCGGAAAATTAATTTTCTACCAAAAATACGAATTTTCAACAAATTACATAAATTTTCAACTTAATAGTTTTAACCATGGATGTGATGCTAGCCCAAATTTTATTTGATTAATTTTTAGTTTATATTTTTTTCTTTTTTAAGAAGTTTTAACTTAATAGTGGAATTTTTAAACTAAAATAGATCCATTTTTAACAAAAAATGAAGTAGTTGAATTTTCCTGTAGGAGTATAAATTTTCAATAACAAAAACAAATTTTCTATAAACAGTTGCATTTTCAACAAAATTATTAAATTTTTAGGTAAAAAAATTAAATGTTCAACAAAAAAAAACAAAAAAAAAAAAAATTTTGAACTAAATGGTTTAAACAATAGATATTATGCTGGTCCAACTTTTATTACATCAATTTGTAGTTTACATTTTTTTTCTTGAAAGTTGCATTCTAATAGTTGAATTTTAAACTAAAAAATGTAAATTTTTAACTAATTTTTTAATTTTCAATCTGAGAATCTGAATTTTCAAGAAAAATTTAATTTTCAAACAATCACTTGAATTTTCAACAAAATAGTTAAAACTTAATTTGAAAAATTAAATTGTTAACAAAAAAAAAACGAATTTTCAAATAAAACTATAAATATTTCACCAAAAAAATTAATTTTTAAGAAAGTAGTTGCACTTTCAATAAAGAGGTTGAATTTTCAACCTAAAAAATAAAATTTCAACAAAAAATGTAACAGTTGATATACAAACAAAAAAAGAATTTAAAATGAAAAATGTTTGGATTTAACAATCAAAAACTATTTTACAACAATAAACTTGAATCCTTAAATAAAACCGATTAATTTTCAACCAAACATTTGCATTTTTAACAACAAATTTTTTTTTCTACAAGAAAATGCAAATTTTCAACAAAATATATAAATTTCCAATCAAATAGTTAAATTTTTACCCAATTATTACATTTTTTACAAAAAAAGTTAAATTTTCAACCCAAAAAAGGATAAATTTTCAACTAAAAAAGTCAAATTTGCAATAAAAAATATGAATTTTCTAGAAAACAGAAAAAATGTATCCCAAAAATATATATTTTCAACAAAATTGTTGATTTTCAACCAAAGAGATGAATTTTCAACCAAGAAATATTTTTTAGTCAAGACAGAACAACAACTTATACCAAATATTAAATAGATAAATTTTCGGTTAAAAAAATTATTTGAAAAAAACGGATTTTCAACAAAACAGTTAAATTTTCAAGCTAAGATATAAATTTTCATTCAAAATGATGAATCTTTTCATGAAATAGTTATATTTTTAGTGAAAAAATAATTTCTTATCCAAAAATAAACCGAATTTCGCACAAAATAATTAAATTTTCAACCAAATAAATGAATTTTTAACATAATATAATAGTAAAATTTTTAGTAATAAAATTAATTTTTAACCAAAGAGATGGGTTTTTTACAAAAAGACGAACTTCCCTCAAAAGAGTTGATTTTTTAAAAAAAGAAACCCCTTTCTCACGAAAATTAGCATAATTAAATTTTCAGTTTAGAAATAAATTTTCAATCAAAAAATTTAATTTCAACAAAATAGTGAAATTTTCAAACTAAAATGATAAATCTTCAATGACAAAAATTAGTTTTTAATAATGTACTTCAATTTTCAACCAAGTGGTTCAATCTATCCTTTTTTAAAATTACACCAATTTTCTTAATTTTTAATTAGTTATCCCGAATTTCGGGACGATGAGAAAAAATGTTGTCGGGGCAAAAGAACTGTTTTTTCGGACTGACATAAAAATTTGGTTAAAACAAACAAATTTTCTTGGATTTAACCAAATATTTGATTGTCCCTATAATAAAAATATTCTATGGTTGGCCCTACTAAATTTCTTGGTTGTTTTAACCAAATATTTTGCTGGGTGAAGTTTTTTGTTGATTCAAAAGAAAAATTAGTTGGCTCAATCAAATATTTTATTGAATTTCCAAAATTTCGAAAAAATCGTAGAAATTTTGAATTTGCATACAAGTTTTTTGAAAATATAAATGATTTTGTACTAATTATAATCTTGATTATAGGCAAGGAAAAATAAGAAAAACTTAAATGATTTTTGAGTGCTTTATTATATTCTTCTAGTTTAAACGCCAAATTACATAATTTACAATAGGGGCTTATGTGCAATGTTTACATACTTAAAATACTTAATAAATATTTTTTTATCGTTGATATTATTTATATTCATTTTTATTATTTTATATATTTATATTATTATTTCTTTTCGGAAAATTTAGATTTAAACTTGGATGAGAAATTCGAAGAAGTATTTATTATATCAGAATTAATTTAAGTATAAAAAAGTATTAAAATTGTCTACTTTTGCAAAAAAATGTTACACCTTAAATTCAGAAAGGAACTTGAATTCATAAATAAACTTAAATTCAATGAAAATGTATCTGGATTCGAGTGAATTTAATTTAAATGTGAGAAAATGTAGGATTAAATTCTGAAATTCAGATACTAACCATTTTTGAACCATTTGCAGCATAGTGGCATCACCCGATGCCACCTTGTTCTAAACCATTTCTTGTGATTTGAAAGTAGTCATTATTCGATTCTCCTGGAATTTTTTGTAGTATCATGTTCACACGATGTTCCAGAATCAAAATTATGGTGCAAAAGTTT
>CAKNYM010050460.1:409878-422279 GCA_932195095.1 Andricus curvator | reverse complement strand
ATTCGATTCTCCTGGAATTTTTTGTAGTATCATGTTCACACGATGTTACAGAATCAAATTTATGGTGCAAAAGTTGAAAAAAAATTTTTAATTTGTTAATATTAATAAACAAACTTTGAAGAATACTAGCAATTTTAAGTATTCTTTTTTACTGTTTATTATCAGTTTAAAATAAAACTTGACGCATATAAATTCATTATAGTCCGATTAGGTACTTTTCCCTTAAATATAATCCTTACAGGAAAAAAATATAAATTTCAAAACAAAATCCAGAAAAAGGCGGGAAGAAATTTTTGTAGCAATCGTTCGTCACTGATTAGGACATCTAATCTTCACCCCTGCTGGGACATGTAATTCCTTGTGGTGGATCGGTATGGCAGTATCCGTTGTGTGCATAATGATAGACCGCTGAAATAATTATTAACATTTGTTAATAAAAAAAAAAGAAAAAATATTCAATTGTGGAGATATTCAATTGAAAAGTATTCAGTTTTAAATATGCATAAATGAAAATTCTTGAATTTTGTCAAGACTCTAGAGTTTTCAATTCAAAATCTTCCAAATGGAAGAAATTCTAATTGCAACTTTGCAAAATTGAAAATTTTTTAATTTCAATGATTTACAATGGAAAATTATTCAATTTTGAGATTGTGCATTAAATAGGGAATGAATAATAATAGGAAACGATGCAATTTGGAATACTTTCTTTGGAATAGTTCAATTTCGAAGATTTAAAATTGAAAATATTCAATTGTGAAGATTCAAAATTGGAATTTATTTAATTTTAAATCTGTATGAATAAAAATACTTAGATTTTGTCAAAACTAAAGAATTTTCAATTCTAAATCTTCGAAATTGAAAAAATTACAATAATAAATTCGCAAAATTAAAGTTCTTCAATTTTAATGAGTTGCAGTTCAAAATTCTACAATTTTGAAGATTTAAAATTGAAAATTCTTGAGATTTGAAAATTAAGAATGGAAAAATTATTCAATTTTCACGAATCACATTTTGAAAGTATGACATTTTAAACCTTTTTTTCAATAGTTCAATTTTGAAGATTTACAATTGGAAATTATTCAATTCTAACGATTTGCCATTTAAAATTATTCAATTTTAAGATTTGCAATGGAAGATTCATTAATTCGGAAAGTTTATTTTTTTAAATTATGTAGTTTTGAACCTTTTTTTGGAAATTCAAATATAGTTCAATTTTGAAGACTTAGAATGGAAAAAGCGTCAATTTTGAATATTTGCAATTGAAGACTCTTTAATATAATTATTTAATTTTTGTAAAAGAAAAGAATGCAATTTTATTTTTTTTCAATGTATCCATTTCAAAGACTTAAAATTGAAAATTTTTCAATTGTGACGATTTAGAATGAAAATTTGTTCAATTTTTTTAAAATATGTATAAATAAAAATTTTCAGATTTTTAAACTTTGTCAAGCCAAACTTTGTCAAGTCAAATGAAATAAGATTCAATTTAAATTTAAATAAATTTATTTATTATTTTATATATTTATGTATTATATTAACAATAATATATACTTTTCGGTTACAATATTATTTAAACATTTTCAATTTTAAATTTTCCAAATTGAATTTCTAAATATTTAATTTGTGTAATAGAAAATTACACAATTTTGAATACTTTTTTTGGAATATTTCAATTTTGAAGACTTGAAATTGAAAAATATTCAATTTCGAAGATTTAGAATTGAAATTTATTCAATTTTAAATATGTATGAATAATAATTTTCAAATTTTTAAAGTTTTGTCAAGACTCACGTGTTTTCAATTCTAAATCTTTCAAATTGAAGAAATTGCAATTGCAAATTTGCAAATTTGAAAATTATTTAAATTTGAATATTTACAATTGAAAGTTACTATACAAAATCTTCCAAAATATAAGAAATTGCAATGGCAAAATTGCAAAATAAAAAATTATTCAAATTTGATGATTTACAATTTTAAGTTCTTTAGTAATCAAGAGAACAAATTGAAAATTCTTCAATTTTGAAAATATGGAATTGAAAATTGTTCAATTTTCACGATTTGTATTTTAAAGGTATCTAATTTTGAACTTTTTTAAATATTTTAATTTTCAAGATTTACAATTGGAAGATACTCAATTTTGATGATTTGTAATTTCATTTCTTCAAATTTAAGGTTTACAATTGAAGATTCATTAATTCGAAATGTTTATAGTTTAAAATAATTTGATTCAGAAATTTTTTTTTAATACTTCAGTTTTGAAGATTTAAAATTGAAATATATTCAATTGTAAAGATTAAAAATAGAAAATCATTCAGTTTTAACCCTCAATAACCACACTAGTGCGAATTCGCACCTCGTAAAATTTTAGATCTCTGTAACTTCTGACCAGCGTGAACGAAGGGTTTCGCCCCACTACGACAAATATGCCGGTAACCTAGGCTAGTTGCTACCCAAAGGCCGCTTTCATTCGATTTGAAACTGAGCAGCTAGCAAGACCGAAACTTTGAATGGGTGCGAATTTGCACTAGTGTGGTAGCGGCGTGTGTAAAGTCAGTGCCTGTGAAATTTGAATTTTCGTTTTTTTCGCGACTTTAGTGAGTGGAATTGTATGAAATGTAAGTATTTCAACGTCTGTTATTGTTTTTAATATAAATTAATAAAATAATTAATGATTTTTTCATATTTAAAAAAAATGTTGCAATACAACTTTTTTTGTGCAAAACGTAAACTGATCTAAAGAAAATGTTAATTATTATTACAGAATGGCTCAAAAACAACAAATGCATTATAATTTACGAAATTATAAAGCAGTTCGGGCATTAGATGTGGAAGAGGAAGCTGATCACGAGGAAGAGGGTCTCTGTTCAGACGATAGTGGAGAGGAGTTCGTCGTTTCGGACTACTAGGCCACTCATTGCTACACGGAGAGAAAAATCAGCGTTTGAAACGACGAAAGGGCATCGTAGTCCAAAACGACGACTCATCGTCGTCTGAGACGACGAATATCGTCGTTTCATCCTACGAATCGCTTCGTCGTTTGAAACGACATGGATCGTCGTTTCAAACTACGAAACACTTGCATTCCTGAATTAGGCCACGCCTCCAGTTTTTGGTTGCAGCGCGATCATCGTTTCAAGCCACGATCCACGTCGTTTTAAACGACGAGAGTCGTGGTTTCAAACGACGATACGTATCGTCGTTTTGAACGATGATTTCGTCGTTTCAATCTACAGTTCTCGTCGTTTTGAACGACGATCAAGACTCGTAGTTTCAAACGACGAATAAGCGTCGTTTCAAACGCTGATTTTTCTCTCCGTGTAAGGTTTTGGGAATACATGAACCGGTTGCTCATCGTTACACCGTCATTCGCGAAGAAAGTCGTGTTAAATGTGTACTCTGTGATACGGAAAACACCGGGCGAACACGCATGAGGTGTAATAATTGCTTGCGGCGTATCTGTGATGAACACAGATGCGGATTGTGCGTTGAATGTGCCGTAGGAAGGAACTAAGTGAATTTTAATACTATATTTTTATCTTTGTGTGAAGTGAGTTCCATTTTATGTACGTTTTATTATAAAATACATCAATTTTATGCTGAAAAGAAATGGTTTACTCTTTTTTTTCAACTCGAAATTACCCAATATTCAACCTCTCGTAAAAAATCTTTATTTTCTTGTTATACTGTTGGCATATTTTTTTTATTAAAGTGTATACTTTTAGCTTTAATTTAAAAAAAAAAAGATTAATTTTGGGTAAATAGAAAAAAATAGCAATTTTTTGAAAAAAAAACGATTTTTTTTAAATTTTGTTTTACATTTTCCGTATTTTTATTGTTAATTAATTTTTTTTCTTTTATTTAAACATTTTTACTGAATTCCTTGGAAAATTCCGCACAAAAACTACCTATTTTACTTCAAATTTGGATTACTTACTTCCAAAATATTAAATACCAAAGATTCAAAATCCCAATTCGCACTAGTGTGGTTGCTACGTATGCTCAGTCGAAGTGTGGTTATTGAGGGTTAAAGATGTTGAAATAAAAATTCTTAAATTTTGTGAAGATTCAAGAGTTTTCAATTCTAAGTCTTTTAAATTGAAGAAATCGAAATCCTTTAGCAAAATTGAAAATTCTTTAATTTTGATGATGTACATTTCAAAGTTCTACAATTTTGAAGATTTCAAATTGAAAATTCTTGCATTTTGAAAATAAATAATTAGGAAATTTTCAATTTTCACGATTTACATTTTAAAGTGTGTAATTGTGAACGTTTTTTGAAATAGTTCAATTTTTAAGATTTTCAGTGGAAAATTATTCAATTATGACGATTTGCAATAAAAAAATTTCAAGGTCAAAATTAAAAATTGAAGATTCATTAATTAGGAATGTTTATAGTTTAAAATGATGTGATTTTAAACTTTTTTTGTTTTGGAATATGTAGTTCAATTTTGAAGATTTGCAATAAAAAAATTGTTTAATTTTCAAGATTTGCAATTGAAGATTCTTCAATATTTAATGTGTATACAAGAATATGATGAAATTCGTAATGATTTTTTTTAAATAGTTCAATTTTCAAGATTTAAAATTGAAAAATATTTAATTTCAAAAATTTTAAATAGAAAATCATTCATTTTTAAATTTGTTGAAAGAAAAATTCCTAAATTTTGTCAAGATTTAATTGTAAGTCTTTCAAATTGAAAAAATGACAATTTTTAGCAAAATAAAACTTCTTTAATTTTAATGACTTGCAATTCAAAGTTATGCAATTTTGAAGGGTTAAAATTATGAATTCTTGCAGTTTTAGGATTAAGAGTGGAAAATTATTCAATTGTGACAATTTTAAATTCTTCAATTTCAAAATTTAAAATTGAAGATTCATTAATCAGGCATATTTATAGTTTGAAATGATGTAAGGATAAAGTTCCGAATAGGTGAACCCTCCGATTATGTTAAAACCACGTATACTCACCTATTTTGATGCGCTGATTACAAAAATCATAGTGAAAATTGGCGACAAGGAGGTCTTCATGGTAAAAACCATAAAAAACCCCATAAAATTTATGATTTTTTTCTTTATCTCAGTAAATACCAAGAATTTAAAAAAATGCTTCTAACAAAAGTTGTAGCTAGTATAAAAATACATCGTTTTTGTATCATACACTTTTTGCCTAAAACCATTATTTTTCGAGAAAAAGAGGATTGCGTTGGAAAAACAATAAAAAGAAGAAAACAGTTACAGATATGCGTTCGGTCACGCTTGTCAGTATATGCGTAGCCCGTCCCTCCAACTTAAACCTGGAAAAGGGGGCGAGCATGACTGAACACATTTCCGTAACCAGTCAGTAAATGCCCCCCCCCCCCCAACTTAAACCTGGAAAAGGGGGCGAGCGTAACTGAACGCATTTTTGTACCCAGTCAGTAAATGCGTAGCCCTCCCCCCACTTGAACCTGGAAAAGGGGACGAGCGTGACTAAAAACGTTTCCGTAACCATTCAGTAAATGTGTAGCCACCCCCCCTCCACTTAAACCTGGAAAAGGGGACGAGCGTGGCTGAACATATTTCCGTAACCAGTCAAAAGATGCGTGGCCCCCCCCCCCCCCACTTAAACCTGGAAAAGGGGACGAGCGTGACTGAACACATTTCCGTAACCAGTCAGCAAAGTCGTAGCCCCCTCCCCCTCCCACTTAAACCTGGAAAAGGGGACAAGCGTGACCGAACGCATATCTGTAACTGTTTTTATTGTTTTCCCAACGCAATCCTCTTTTTCTCTGAAAATAATGGTTTTAAGCAAAAAGTGTATGATACAAAAAAGATGTATTTTTATACTAGCTATAACTCTTGTTTGAAAATTTTTTCAAAATTCTTCGTATTTACTGAGATAAAGAGAAAAATTAATGAAAATATTTATGTTAACAACTTACTAGTACCGCAAGCATCGACGCATCTATAGTCGCAACCTTTGGTCGTTGGCCCATCACTACAGTATATTGGATTAGCGGGCTTTAAATCCTGGAAGAACATTAATTTTTTAATATTCAAGTGTTCCTTGTGAGAATAAAGTTTAAAATTTTAAAAAATAAAAGAGAACATTTATTTATACTCACGTAGCACTTATTCTTGCACTCAGTATCCTTAGGAGGGAAAAACAAAGGCGGCTAAAAATATAAGCATTTTAGAAAAAGATTTAGGGTTCCCCAAGTCGTTCTTGGTAAATAAAATGTTTATTTTATTTTTATGAATTTGTTTGGGGAGCCAAAAAAACACTTTTTTTAATTTCTGCCAAAAAAAGGCAAAAAAAGACAATAATTAAAATAAAATAAAAACAAATTTTATATAGAAAAACCGACTTGAGTATACCCTGAATATATTTTTTTAAATCCTATCAAAAATCAGGGGTCATTTTGGCACTTAAATAAATGCTTTGCAGGGGTGCCTTTTTAGTTCGTTGTTATTCGATAGGTGGCCATTAGCGGGTGCCGACGTTTTCAACTGCGCATGTGCCGAAAAGCGCGGGCATATTCAAAATTAACAAATCCTATGAATACTCATACAGATAAACATTAAAAAACGTTTTTTTATTTTTTTTTTAAATTAAATTGGATCATAGAAATACCTAACTTTTTTGAAAAATTTAATATTAACGTAATATTGAAAGTGTACATAATAAAATTTCAAATAGTAACGCGCTTTTTGGTACATGCGTGGTTGAAAACGTCGGATTTTACAACATTAACTCAAAAACTTTTGAAAAATTAGTAAGTAAAATGCAAAATCTTGGAGTTTTGGAATACTGTTAAATATTTCAAATTCTTTCAAATATTTTGATCTCCTATGGAATTTTTGAAATCCTTCAAAATACCTTCAAATTATTGAAATCGATTGAAAAATATTGGACTTTTAAAACACACTAAAATATTTCAAATTCTTTAAAATTTCTTGGAATTTTTGAAAGTATAATATGATTTCTTGGAATTGTTAAAAATACCATGAAATCTGTGAAATCCTTCAAAATACCTTCAAATTATTGAAATCGATTGAAAAATATTGGACTTTTAAAACACTCTAAAATATTTTAAATTCTTTAAAATCTTTTGATATCCATTGAGATTTTAAAAATTTCTTTAAGATTCCTTGGAATCATTGAAAGTACGATAAAATCTTTGAAATCCTTAAAAATCATTTTAATTGATTGAAATCGGTTGAAAAATCTTGGAGTTTTAAAATATCCTTAAATATTTCAAATTCTTTGAAATCTTTTGATGTCCCACGAAATTTTTTAAATCGTTTCAAAATTTCTTGGAATCGTTGAAACTACCATGAAATCTGTGAAATCCTTCAAAATACCTTCAAATTATTGAAATCGATTGAAAAATATTGGACTTTTAAAACACTCTAAAATATTTCAAATTCTTTAAAATCTTTTGATATCCACTGAGATTTTAAAAATTTCTTTAAGATTCCGTGGAATCTTTGAAAGTACGCTAAAATATTTGAAATGATTTTCATTGATTGAAATCGATTGAAAAATCTGGGAGTTTTAAAATACCCTTAAATATTTCAAATTCTTTGAAATTTCTTGGAATTTTTGAAAGTTTAATACGATAAAATGTTTGAAATTCTTCGAAATCAATTTAATTTATTGAAATCGGTTGAAAAATCCGTGATGTTTTTAAAATACCCTCAAATATTTTAAATTCTTTGAACTCTTTTGATATTCCTCGAAATCTTTGATATCGTTTCGAAATTTCTTGGAATCGTTAAAAATACCATGAAATCTTTGAAATCCTTCGAAATACCTTCAAATTATTGAAATCGATTGAAAAATATTGAACTTTGAAAACACCCTCAAATATTTCAAATTATTTGAAATCTTCAACATCTCTTTAAAATATTTCGGAATATTTGAAAATACCACAAAATCCCTGAAATCCTTTGAAATCCTTCAGTTTATTGAAATCTATTGAAAAATCCTTAGAGTCTTTTAAAATACCCTTAACTATTTTAAATCCCTTGAAATATTTGGATGTCCCTTAAAATCTTTTTATTCTCTTTCAGATTCATCGGAATCTTAAAATACAATAAATTCTTTAAAATCCTTCAAAATCCCTTTAATTTGAAATCGATTGAACAATCTTGGGGTTTTAAAATACCCCCAAATATTTCAAGTTCTTTGAAATATTTTGATCTTCTATGAAATCTTTGAAATCCTTTAAAATCCTGTAACTTATTGAAATCGATTGAAAAATCCTTAGTGTTTTTAAAGTACCCTCAAATATATTTTAAATCCTTTGAACTCTTTTGATATTCCTCAAAATCTTTGAAATCGTTTCGAAATTTCTTGGAATCGTTAAAAATACCATGAAATCTTTGAAACCCTTCAAAATACCTTCAAATTATTGAAATCGATTGAAAAATATTGGACTTTTAAAACACCCTCAAATATTTCAAATTGTTTGAAATCTTCAACATGTCTTTAAAATATCTCGGAATCTTTAAAAATACCATAAAATCTCTGAACTCCTTTGATATCCTTCAATTTATTGAAATCTACTGAAAAATTCTTAGAGTCTTTCAAAAATCCTTCAAAAAACCTTTAATTTAGAATCGATTGAAAAATCTTGGCCTTTGAAAATACCCTTAAATTGCTAAATATAACATGACATTTTCGAAATCATTTAAAATGCCTTCAAATTATTGAAATCGATTGAAAAATATTGGACTTTTAAAACACCCTCAAATATTTCAAATTCTTTTGATATCCCTTGAGATTTTAAAAATCTCTTTAGGATTCCTTGGTATCTTTGAAAGTACGATAAAATCTTTGAAATCCTTTAAAATCATTTTAATTGATTGAAATCGATTGAAAAATCTTAGAGTTTTAAAATACCCTCAAATGTTTCAAATTCTTTGAAATTTTTGATATTCCTCGAAATCTTCAATATCGTTTCGAAATTTCTTGGAATCTTTGCAAATACGGTAATATCTTTGAAATCCTTAAAAATCTTTTTAATTTATTGAAATCGATTGAAAAATCGTGGAAATTTAAAATACCCTCAAATATTTCAAATTTTTTGAAATCTTCGATATCCCTTGAAATCTTTCAAATCTCTTCAAAATTTCTTGGATTCTTTAAAAATACCATGAAATTTTTGAAATTCTTTAAAATCCTTTAAATTATTAAAATCCATTGAGAAATCATTGGTGTTTTCAAAATACCCTCAAATATTTCAAATTATTTAAAATCTTTTGATATCCCTCGATATCTTTGAAATCGTTTCGAAATATCTTGGAAATTGTTGAAAATACCATGAAATCTTTGAAATCCTTCAAAATAACTTCAAATTATTGAAATCGATTGAAAAATATTGAACTTTTAAAACACCCGCAAATATTTTTAATTCTTTGAAATCTTCAACATCTCTTGAAAATATCTCGGAATATTTGAAAATGCAACAAAATCTCTGAAATCCTTTGAAATTCTTCAATTTATTGAAATCTATTGAAAAATCCTTAGAGTATTTTAAAATATCCCTAACTATTTTAAACCCCTTGAAATATTTTTATGTCCCTCAAAATCTTTTTATTTTATTTCAGATTCATATAAATCTTCAAAAATACCATAAAATCTTTGAAATCCTTCGAAATCCCTTTAATTTGAAATCGATTGAAAAATTTCGAAGTTTCAAAATACCCTCAAATATTTCAAGTTTTTGGAAATCTTTTGATATCCCTAGAAATCTTTAAAATCGTTTCGAATTTCCTTAGAATATTCAGAAATTCAATGAAATCTTAAAAATACCTTCGAATTGTTGAAATCGATTGAAAAATATTGGACTTTTAAATTACCCTCAAATATTTCAAATTTTTTGAAATCCTTTTATATTAAAATCGGTTAAAAATACCATGAAAACTTTGAAATCCTCTGAAATACCTTCAAATTATTGAAATCGATTGAAAAATATTAGACTTTTGAAACATCCTAAAATATTTCAAATTCTTTAAAATCTTTCAAATATCTTTGAAATTTCTTGAAATCTTCAAAAATACCATGACATCTTGGAAATCCTTTGAAATCTTTTAATTTATCAGAATCTATTGAAAAATCTTTGGTATTTTTAAAATACCGCCAAATATTTCAAATTCTTTGAAATATTTTGATATCCCTTTAAATCTTTCAAATCTCTTTAAAATTGGGTGGAATCTTTAAAAATACCATGACACCTTGGAAATCCTTTAAAATCCTTTGATTTATTAAAATCTATTGAAAAATCCCTGTAGTCTTTAAAAATACCCTTAACTTTTTAAAATCCTTTTAAATCTTTTGATATCCCTTAAAATCTTTTCATTCTGTTTAAAATTCATTGGAATCTTTAAAAATATCATAAAATCTTTGAAATCCTTCAAAATCGCTTTAATTTGAAATCGATTGAAAAATCTTGCAGTTTTAAAATACCCTTAGCTATGTCAAATTCTTTGAAATATTTTAATCATTCATGAAATCTTTGAAATCCTTTAAAATACCTTCAAATCATTGAAATCGATTAAAAAATATTGGACTTTGAAAACACCCTTAAATATTTCAAATTCTTTGGAATTTTTTGATATCCCTTAAAATCTTTTAAATCTCTTTATAGTTTCTTGGAATCATTAAAAATACCATGACATCCTGGTAATCCTTTAAAATACCTTCAAATTATTGAAATCGATTGAAAAATATTGGACTTTTGAAACACCCTCAAATATTTCAAATTCTTTGAAATCTTTTGATCTTCCTTGAAATCTTTAAAATATCTTCAAGATTCCTTTGAAAACACGAAAAAATCTTTAAAATCCTTTTAATTGATTAAAATCGGTTAAAAATACCATGACATCTTTGAAATCCTCTGAAATACCTTCAAATTATTGAAATCGATTGAAAAATATTGGACTTTTGAAACATCCTAAAATATTTCAAATTATTTAAAATCTTTCAAATATCTTTGAAATTTCTTGAAATCTTCAAAAATACCATGAAATCTTGGAAATCCTTTAATTTATCAGAATCTATTGGAAAATCCTTGGTGTTTTTAAAATACCGCCAAATATTTCAAATTCTTCGAAATCTTGTGATATCCCTTTGAATCTTTCAAATATCTTTAGAATTTTAAATCCTTTGAAATCTTTTGATATCCCTTAAAATATTTTTATTCTGTTTAAAATTCATTGGAGACTTTAAAAATACCATAAAATCTTTGAAATCCTTCAAAATCCCTTTAATTTGAAATCGATTGAAAAATCTTGAAGGTTTAAAATACCCTCAAATATTTCAAGTTTTTGGAAATCTTTTGATATCCCTCGAAATCTTTAAAATCGTTTCGAATTTCCTTAGAATTTTTAGAAATTCAATGAAATCTTCAAAATACCTTCGAATTATTGAAATCGATTGAAAAATTTTGGACTTTTAAATTGCCCTCAAATATTTCAAATTCTTTGAAATCTTTTGATAGCCCTTGAAATCTTTAAAATCTTTTCAAGATTCCTTGGAATTTTGGAAAATACGATAAAATCTTTGAAATCCTTCAAAATCCTTTTAATTTATTGAAATCGATTGAAAAACCTTGGAGTTTCAAAATGCCCTAAAAAATTTCAAATTCTTTGAAATCTTTTGATACACCTTAAAATCTTTTAAATCGCTTCAAAATTTCTTGGAATCGTTAAAAATAACATTACATCTTTGAAATCCTTTGAATACCTTCAAATTATTGAAATCGATTGAAAAATATTGGACTTTTAAAACACCGTCAAATATTTCAAATTTTTTTAAACCTTTTGATATCCCTTAAAATCTTTCAAATCTCTTTAACATTTTTTAGAATCTTCAAAAATACCATGAAATCTTGGAAATCCTTCAAAATCCCTTTAATTTGAAATCGATTGAAAAATCTCGAAGTTTCAAAATACCCTCAAATATTTGAAGTTTTTGGAAATCTTTTGATATCCCTCGAAATCTTTAAAATCGTTTCGAATTTCCTTAGAATCTTTAGAAATTCAATGAAATCTTCAAAATACCTTCGAATTATTGAAATCGATTGAAAAATCTTGGACTTTTAAATTACCCTCAAATATTTCAAATTATTTGACATATTTTGATAGCACCAAAAAAAAAAAACCCGTAGCAAAGTACTTATCAGCGGATTTTTTAAGAGTAATGAATAATTATGAAAAATAAGATTATTCAAGTTAAACTCACCGCCGATTTCGTATCATCGGCAAGTACAAAGGTCAATAACGCTGCAATTGCTTTAAAAATAAAATATATCTTAATTATTTTACAGTATTATCTAAGGAATTCATTAGAGGCAACCACAAATTTCGCAAAATTTTTTAATAAAAATTCCCCCCCCCACCCCTCCTTTAAAAG
>CAKNYM010050460.1:395232-409478 GCA_932195095.1 Andricus curvator | reverse complement strand
TTCCATGTTTGGTTGAAAATTTATCTTCTTCAGTTTAAAATTCAACTATTTGGTTGAAAATATCTCTATTTTGTCAAAACTTTGTATTTTGTGGTAGAAAATTAATCTTCTTGACTAATTCACCTTTTTGGTTGAAAATTCATGTATTTTCTTAAAAAATAATTTTTTTGTAGAAAATTAATCTATTTCGTTCAAATTTCGTTCCTTTGACTTGAAAAATAGTTTTTTTTAATTGAAAATTAAATTTATTAACTGAAAATTTAACTAAATTTTTTGTCGACAATTTTTTTGATAGACATTTAATCTTTTTGGTAGAAAATTAATTTATTTCGTTAAAAATTTTAACTCGTTCGTTGAAAATTTGTCTTCTATGGTAAAAAATTAATTTATTCAGCTGAAAAATTCACTATTTTATTTTTTCCATCAAAAAGTAAAATATTTGTTTGAAAATTTATTTTATTTGCTCAAAAACTTATTTCTCTAACTGAAAATTAAACTATTCTATTTTTTTCATTTAAAAAGTAAAATATTTTATTGAAAATTCATATATTTTGTTGAAAAATCATTCTTTTTATAGAAAATTAATCTATTTAGTTCAAATTTCGTTCCTTTGGCTTGAAAAATAATTTTTTTTATTGAAAATTAAATTTATTAACTGAAAATTTACCTAAATTTTTTGTCGACAATTTTTTTGATAGACATTTAATCTTTTTGGTAAAAAATTAGTTTATTTCGTTAAAAATTCTAACTATTTCGTTGAAAATTTGTCTTCTATGGTAAAAAATTAATTTTTTTTAGCTGAAAATTTCACTATTCTATTTTTTCCATCAAAAAGAAAAATATTTTGTTGAAAATTTATTTTATTCGTTCAAAAACTTATTTCTCTAACTGAAAATTAAGCTATTCTATTTTTCTTCAAAAAGTAAAATATTTTGTTGAAAATTCATATATTTTGTTGAAAAATCATTCTTTTTATAGAAAATTAATCTATTTGGTTAAAATTTCATTTCTTTGGCTTGAAAAATAGTTTCTTTTATTAAAAATTAATTTTATTAACCGAAAATTTAACTAAATTTTTTGTCAAAATTTTTTTTGATAGACATTTAATCTTTTTGGTAGAAAATTAATTTATTTCGTTAAAAATGTTAACTCTTTCGTTGAAAATTTGTCTTCTTTGGTAAAAAATTATTTTTTTAGCTCAAAATTTCACTATCGTATTTTTTCCATTCAAAAGTAAAATATTTTTGGTTGAAAATTCATATATTTTGTTAAGAAAAGTTTTTGATTGAAAATTAATTTTAATAACCGAAAATTTGACTATTTTTTTTGTCAAAGATTTTTTTTGACAGACATTCAATCTTTTTGGTAGAAAATCAATTTGTTTCGTTGAAAGTTTAAACTATTTTCTTGGAAATTAATTCTATTTGCTTAAAAACTTATTTCTCTAACTGAAAATTGAACTATTCTATCTTTTCCATTAAAAAAGTGAAATATTTTTATAAAAATTCATATATTTTTTTGAAAAATAATTTTGTGTAAAATATAATTTATTTAGTTGAAAAATATGTTTTTTTTGGCTTGAAAAATAGTTATTTTCTTTATTGAAAATAATTTTATCACCCTAAAATTTAACTAAATTTTGTTCGAATTTTTTTTTTGCGAGATATTTAATCTTTTTGGTAGAAAATTAATTTATTTCGTTAAAAATTTGATCTATTTCGTTAAAAAATTGTCATCTTTGCTAAAAAAATTAATTTTTTTCAGCTGAAACTCCAACTATTCTATTTTTTCCTTTAAAAAGTAAAATGTTTTATTGAAAATTAATATATTTTGTTGAAAAACAATTTTTTTATTGAAAATTAATTTTCTTCACAGAAAATTTGACTAAATGTTTTGTCAAAGATTTTTTTAACAGAAATTCCATCTTTTTGGTAGAAAATTCATTTGTTTCGTTCAAAGTTTTAACTATTTTCTTGAAAATCCATTTTATTTGCTTAAAACCGGATTTCTCTAATTGAAAGTTAAACTAATCTATTATTTCCTTTAAAAAGTAAAATATTTTGGTAAAAATTCAAATATTTTGTTGAAAAATAATTTTTTGTAGAAATATAATCTATTTAGTAAAAAAATTCGTTTCTTTGGCTAGAAAAATAATAATTTTTTTTATTGAAAATTAATTTTATTACTCGAAAATTTAACTAAATTTTGTTTGCATTTTTTTTTAGAGATATTTAATCTGTTTGGTAGAAATTTAATTTATTTCGTTAAAAATTTGATCTATTTCGTTAAAAATTTGTCTTCTTTGGTGAAAGAATTAATTTTTTTTAGCTGAAAATTCAACTATTCTAATTTTTCCATTAAAAAGTAAAATATTTTTTGTTGAGAATTGATATATTTTGTTAAAAAAAGTTTTTGATTGAAAATTAATTTCATTAACCGAAAAATTGACTAAATGTTTTGCCAAAGATTTTTTTTGACAGACATTTAATCTTTTTGGTAGAAAATTAATTTGTTTCGTTGAAAGTTTTAACTATTGTCTTGAAAATTCATTTTATTTGCTTAAAACCTTATTTCTCTAACTGAAAATTAAACTATTCTATTTTTTTTTAAAGTAAAATATTTTGGTAAAAATTCATATATTTTGTTGAAAAATAATTTTTTGTAGAAATGTAATCTATTAAGTTAAAAAATTTGTTTCTTTGGCTTGAAAAATAGTTATTTTTTTATTGAAAATTAATTTTATCACCCGAAAATTTAACTAAATTTTGTTCGAATTTTTTTTGGATAGATATTTAATCTTTTTGGTACAAAATTAATTTATTTCGTTAAAAATTTGATCTATTTCGTTAAAAATTTGTCTTTTTTGGTGAAAGAATTAATTTTTTTTTAGCTGAAAATTTAACTATTCTATTTTTTCCTTTGAAAAGTAAAATATTTTGTTCAAAAAAATTTTGTTATAGAAAATTAATTTTATCAACAGAAGATTCAACTAAGTTTTTTGTCGAAAATTTTTTTTTGACCCACATTTACTCTTTTTGGGAAAAAATTCATTTGTTTCGTGAAAAATATCAACTATTTCGTTGAAATAAAAAAAAATAAAAATTTTACTACTGTATTTTTAGAAATTTTTTTTTATAGAAATTTGATCTTTTTCGATGAAAATTGATCTATTTGGTTGAAAATTCAACTATTTCTTTAGAAATTTTTTTTTTTCATTGAGGTTGCATCATTTTAGTTGAAAATTCATTTTTTTAGTTAAAAATTTAGCAAATTTGGTTGAAAGTTTTTTTTTCTCTTCAAAATGAATTTTTTACTAAAAATAAAGGTATTCCATCTTTGCTAGAAAATTTATTTTTTTCAGTTGAAAATTTATTTATTTTGTTAAAAACTCCTTTTTCTTAGTGGAAAATTCAATTATTTTGGTCTAAACATCAACTATTACACTTTTTCTTGAGAATTAATTTTTTTATTATCAAAGATTCATCAGTTTGGTTTAATATTAAAGTATTTTGTGGAAAATTTCCTTTGCCTTGGTTAAAAGTTAATTATTTCAACTAAAAATGTAATAATAAAATTTTACATTAATTAATTTTAAATTTTTTTCGATTCTATTATGCACACAAATGTAAATATTATTTGTCAGTAACCTCGAACTGAATTCTTAATTATGTTTGTCGGCATTGAAAAAAAAACGACAACAATGATTTCAAAAATTTCTTGACACATCTGTTTTTAGAGAAAGATAACAATTTAAAATTCCAGACTTCCAGAAGCTTTGACTGAAACATTCAATTTAGTTTTTAATTTAAAATTGTTAAATTTTAATCGCTTGGAATTAAATATTATTGAAGTTTGAATTTTAAATTATTCAATTTTGAACCCTTTGATTAGAAATCATACAGTTTCAATTACCTTGAATTTTAAATTATCCAATTTTCAAAACCCTAATTTTAAAATTTTAATTTTTAAAGTTTTTTATTCATATCAAAATAATATTGTTCCATTTAAAACGCTTTGAATTATAAATGAAAAAATTTTAACTTCCTTCTAATCAAATTTGTCAATTGTCAAAATTTTAGTCTGAAATTTTTCAATTTCGAGAGCTTCTGATTTAAAATTTGTCAATTGCAGGCACTTTCAATTTCTAGTTATCCAATTTTTGAGCACTTTTATTTAATAATTTAATATTGATTATTAATAATTTATGAATAATATTTATTTATAAATAATTTTATTTTACCAAAATTTATTTTCGATTTTTTTATGAAGTCATTTTTAAACTGTTTATTGAGTTTATTTAAACTATTCTGTTTTAGTCTATAAATTGTTTCGAAAGTTAATTTTTTTTAAAGTGCACTAGTATAACTTTGGTTCTTTATTTACTGACAATTGAGAATTAACAGTTGAAAATTTTCTTTTTTTGTAACAAATTAATTTTTTTTTAGCTGAAAATTGAACTATTCTATTTTTGGTTGAAAATTCAAGCACTTTTTTGAGAATTTATCTTGTTCGGTTAAACATTAATTTTTTTAAATTTAAATTTAACGGTTCTTTTTATTGTTGAAAATAAATAATTTTCAAATTAAAAACTTGACTATTTGGTGGAAAGTTTATGTATTTTTGTTAAAAATCATCTATGTTGAAAATTTATCGTTTTTTTTTTGTTAGAAATTAATTTTTTGTTGGAAAATTTGACTCCTCTACATTTAGATAAAAATTTATTTTTTTTAGTGCTGAAAATTTATTTTTTTGGTTTGAAAATTTATCTCATGGTAGAAAATTCTCCTATTTTGGTTAAAAATCCACAAATTTGGTAAAAAATTAAACTATTTTGTTAAAAAGTCGTCTGTTTGGTAGAAAATTATTCTTCTTGGTTCAAAATTTATCTTTTCGATAGAAAATAAATTTCTTTGGTTGAAGATTTTACTATTTTGATGAAAATTCCTTTTTTTCTATTTGAAAATAATTTCATCTAACTGAAAATTTAATCTCTCATTTTTTGTGGAAATTTGATCTTTTTTAGTTGAAAATGTATGTGTTTTGTTAAAAGTTTGTCTTTTTGGTAGAAAATTAATTTTCTTGATTGAAAATTCATCTATCGGGTCAAAAATGCATCTATTTGATTAAAAATTCATTAATTTACTATAAGATTCATAATTTTTGTCAAAAATTCATTTCTATGGTTAAAAATTATAACAAATTTTTGGAAAAAAATTCTAGGCTGAAAATTCATTTTTGTTTTCACTGAAAATTTAAGCATTTCATTTTTGATTCAAAATTTAGTCTTTTTTTGTTAAAAATTTAACAATTAGGATCAAAATTCATGCATTTTGTAAAAAATTTATCTATTTTGTTGGAAATTCTTTTTTTTGTGAGCAAGTTAACTTTTTTAACTGAAAAATTTATCTATTTTATTTTTAGTTAAAAATTTATATTTTTTAGATAAAAATTCATGTATTTGGTTTGAAATTAATATATTTTATTGAAAATTTGTGTGTTTGGTGAAAAACTGATTTTCTTGGTTGAAAATTTATTTTTTCAATTAAAAATAAATTTTTTTCTTTGAGTATTTAACTGTTTTGTTGGAAATTCGTTCTTTTTGGTCGAAAATAAATTCTTCTAACTAAAAATTTAACAAATTCAATTTTGGTTAAAATGTATCTTTTTGATTAAAAATTAATTATTTTACTTTAAAATTCAAAATTTTTTTCAAGGATTCATTTATGTGGTTAGAAACTGTAATGATTCGTTGGAAATAAAATTTGGGTTGCATTTTTCTTTGATTGAAAATTCAAGTATTCCATTTCTCGTTAATAATTTAGTTCTTATTTTTTGTTAAAAATTCAACAATTAGGATGAAAATTCATGTATTCTGCAGAAAATTGATCTATTTTGAAGAACATTTTTTTTCTGAGCAAATTAATTTTTTTAACTAAAAATTTAACTATTCTATTTTAAATAAAAAATTTATATTTTCTCGATGAAAATTCAACGAATTGGTTTGAAATTCATGTATTTTATTGGATTGAAAATAAATTTATTTGGTTGAAGATTTATCTATTTTGATAAAAATTTGTTTCTTTTTCTTTGGTTGAAAACAATTACTCCTAACTGAAAATTTAAAAATTCCATTTTTGGCTAAAATTTTTTTGTGATATGAAAATTTATGTGTTTTATTAAAAAATTGTCGATTCATTAGATAATTAATCTTCTTGGTTAAAACTTAATCTATTTGATTAAAAATTCATTATTTTAATATGAGATGCATCCTCCTTTTCAAGAATTGATTTCTGTGGTTACAAAATATAATAATTTGTTGGAAAAAATTTTTAGTTTGAAAATTGATTTTTCTACTTGAATTTTTGGTTTTGAGCAACTTAATTTTTTTAACTAATAATTTAACTGATTAATTTTTAGTTGAAAACTTATATTTTTTGACGAACATTCAACTATTTGGTTCAAAATTCATGTATTTCATTAAAAATTCGCCTGTTTTGTAGAAAATTAATCTTCTTGGTTAAAATTTATCTTTTTGATTGAAAATGAATTTCTTTGGTTGAGTATTCAACTATTTTGTTGAAAATTCCTTTTTTTTTTTGTAAATAATTTCTTTCAACTGAAAATTTAACAATTCCATTTTTGGTTTAAAATTCATCTTTTTTACTTCTGTGGTTAAAATTATAATAATTTGTTGGAAAATAAATTTAAGTTCAAGTTTTTTTTTGTTCATTGAAAATTTAAATATATCGTTTTCGGTTAATAATTTAGTCCTCTTTTGTGGAAAATTTAACAATTAGGATGAAAATTCATGCATTTTGCAGAAAATGTATTTTTTTTAAAACTTCTTTTTTTAGCAAATTAATTTTTTTAACTATAAATTAAATTATTCTATTTTAGATCAAAAATTTATATTTTTTAGATGAAAATTAAACGACTTCGTTTTAAATTCACGTATTTTATGAAAAATTTGTCTGTTTGGTAAAAAATTAATCTTCTCGGTTGAAAATTCATCTTTTTGATTAAAAATGAATTTTTCTGGTTGAAAATTTATCTATTTTGTTGAAAATTTGTTTTTTGTTGTTGAAAATAATTTTTTCTAACTGCAAATTTGACAATTTCATTTTTGGGTAAAAATTTATCTTTTTTAGTTGGAAATTTATGTATTTTGTTGAAAATTAATTATTTTGCTATTAGATGTTTTTTTTGTCAAGAATTGATTAATGTGGTTAAAAATTGTAACAATTTGTTGGAAAAAAATTTTAGGTTGAAAATTGATTTTTTTAAATAATAATTTAATTATTTCATTTTCGGTTGATAACTTAGACCCTCTTTCGTAAAAATTTAACAATTAAGATGTATTTTTTTTTAGTAGAAAATTTATCTATGTTGTTTCAAAATCTGTTTTTTTTTTTAGCAAATTAATTTTTTTAACTAAAAATTTAACTGTTTCATTTTTATAAAAATTTTTTTTTGCAGAAAATTTATCTTTTTTTTTTAAATCTGTTTTTTTTAGCAAATTAATTTTTTTAACTAAAAATTTAACTCTTTTATTTTTAGTAAAATTTTTTTTTTATTTGAAAAATCAGCGATTTGGTTTAAAATTCATGTATTTTATTATAAGGCATCTATTTGATTCAAAATTCATTATTTGAATTTGTATAATATTCATCATTTTTCTCAAGAATTTATTTATGTGGTTAAAAATATTGATAATTTTGTGGAAAAAAATTTTGGTAGAAAATTGATTTTTTCTTCACTAAAAATTTAAGTATTGCATTTTTTAATTAAAATTAAGTCATTTTATATTGCAACATGAACAATTATGATGAAAATTCATGTATTTTGTTGAAAATTTATCTATTTTATTGAAAATTTGCTTTTTTTTCTTTGTTGAAATTTAATATTTTTTACTTGAAATTTAAATATTTCATTTAAAGTAAAAAAAATTCCTTTTCAGTTAAAAATTCAACTAATTATTTGAAAATTCATATTTTCGATTGCCAATTTTACTATTTGAGCAGAAAATCATCTAATTCGTATAATATATAATAAATATAATAAATATCATAAATATAATAAATATAATAAATATAATAAATATAATAAATATAATAAATATAACAAATAATAATGAAATAATATTAAAATGAAAAAATAAATAAAAATAAAATAATAATATAATATTGTCTACATCACTTCCAGGGAAATTTAAACAATTAAAAATTTTTTAAAACAGTTTTATCAAAAATTAAAAAAAAAATAATTAAAAAAATATTACGCCTTGGTTATGCTGGTATAAAGTGTCTCTATTTTTTTTATTTTTACATTTAAAAAAAATTTTAAGATAATAATTACATCCCCGGAGGTTAAAAGAAATATTTATATAAGACTTTGTTAATAATAATTTAGGGTATTCATTTTTCAAAAAATTTTACTTACCTAGCAAAAACGTGAATTTTACAGTTCGTTTCATGTTGAAGATTGAAAGAAGTTGAAAAAAAATTTTCCGGATCTGAATATTCAGACAGTGATAATAAACGTTTTGAAAGTTTTCCTATATATGAACCACAAAATATGCCACGAACGTATTTTCAAGGTTTTATATCACGCGTTTGTGATACAAAAACGAAATAGAAGATAAAAAATAATTCTAGACATTTTTTTCTAGAATGTGGGTTTGATCTAATTAATATTAGGAACATGTTATCACCATTTAAAGATGTTAACGCACGAGTTTTTTAATTTTCTTTAATACAAATTTCAATTTTAAAATAATCACTTCGGACGAATAATTTTTGAAGAAGAAAAAAAATCTGCCTCGGCCCGGATTTGAACCGTGAACGCCACTATCCATGAGTAAAGCGTTAACCGTAAGCGAATTGGTTACTCCGATAGTTGTCTACTGTATATCTTATTATCCACTGTAGGCATGTCACCCACATACAGTAAAATTTATTATAATTAAAAATATTATTATTTAGTTTAAAATTTAATTTCTTTTTGAAAATTCAACAAATTTTCAAAGTCATCCTATTTGGTTCTCTATCAATTTTTTCACTGAAAATTTAATTATTCCATTTTCGGTCAAAAATGTATCTTTTTTATTTTTTATTTTAACTGTTTGGTTTAAAATTCACATGTTCTGTTAAAAATTCATCAATTTGGTTGAAAATTGTATTATTTTGTTGAAAATTTAATTATTTTCTCGAAAATTCAACATTTTCCTTGAAGTCGTCTTTCTTGATATAAAATTCAATCATTTGGTTTTAAATCAACTATTTTTGTTCAAATTTTTTTTTTAATTCATTTTATTTGAAAAATCATATTTTTAGCTGTAAATTAATTTTTTTCACTAAAGCTGTGATTATTCCATTTTTGGTTAAAAATTTATGTTCTTTAATTTTAATTTCAACTATTTGGTTAAAAATTCATCCTTTTTTTTAGAAAATCACTCTTTTTTATTGAAAATTCATAATTTTGTTTGAAAATCGTAGTATTTTGTTGAAAATTCAACATTTTTCTTGAAGTCGTCTTTCTTGATAGAAAATTCAATCATTTGGTTTTAAATCATCTATTTTTGTTGAAATTTTTTTTTAGATTCATTTTATTTGAAAATTTATCTTTTTGGCTGTAAATTGATTTTTTCACTAAAAATGTAATTATTCAATTTTTGGTTAAATATTTATGTTCTTCAATTCTAAATTCAACTTTTTGGTTAAAAATTCATGTATTTTGTTGAAAATTCATCCTTTTTTTTAGAAAATTACTCTTCTTTGTTGAAAATTCATAATTTTGTTTGAAAATCGTAGTATTTTGTTGAAAATTTATTTATTTTCTCGAAAATTCAACATTTTTCTTGAAGTCATCCTTTTTGGTTGAAAATTGAACTGTTTTGTTTAAAATTCGTGCTTTTGGTTAGAAATATTTTTATTTGGTTAAAAATTTAATTATTTTTAAAACTAATAATTTTATTTAAAAATTCATCTTTTTGGTTGTAAATTAACTTTTTTACTAAAAATTTAACTATTCCATTTTTGGTCAAATATTTACCTTCTTGAGTTCTAATTTTAACTATTTGGTTGAAAATTCACCTGCTTTGTATTTTTCGTTAGAATTATTTTTATTTGGTTAAAAATTTAATTATTTTATTCCTAATTCAAGAATTTTGTTATAGTCATTTCTTGAGGTTGAAATTCAACTATTTTGGTAGAAAATACATTTTTTTTAAGATTCATTTTTTTTTTAATTCATCTTTTTGATTGTAAATTAATTTTTTTACTGAAAATTTCACTATTCCAGTTTTGGTCAAATATTTATTTTCCTTAGTTTGAATTTGAACTATTTAGTTGAAAATTCACATGTTTTGTTGAAAATTCATCTGTTTTGTAAAAAAATAATCTTGTTTGTTGAAAATTCATTTTGCTTCAAAATTCTATTATTTTGTTGAAAATTTAACTATTTTTTTGAAAATTTAATAATTTTCTTAAAATCATTTTTTTTTTGTTGGAAATTGAACTCTTTTATTGAAAATTCGTTTTTTGGTCCAAAATATTTTTATTTGGTTGAAAATTTGATTATTTTACTCCTAATTCAACAATTTTGTTATAATCATCCTCTAAACTTTAAAGTTGAAATTCAACTATTTTTGTAGAAAATTAATTTTTTTTTTAAAGATTCATCATTTTATTTGAAAATTCATCTTTTTGTTTGTAATTTTTTTTTCACTGAAAACTCTACTATTCTATTTTTAATCAATTTTTTTTCAATTCCAACTATTTTGTCGCTTTTGGTACAAAATTAATCCACTTTGCTTCAAATTTAATTATTTTGTTGGAAATTTGTCTCTTTGGGTAGAAAACTCAACTGTTTTGTTATAAAATTAAACTTTTTGCTTTAATATAATGTTTTTTGTTGAAAATTAATATTTTTCGTTTGAAAATTCAACTGTTTTGTAGAAAATTGAAAAAAATGAATAATCTGTTTTTTTTTCGAATTTAACTATTTCATTTTTTGTTAAAAATTGATTTTCCTCGATATTGGTTGAAAATTCATTTTTTTGTTAAAAATTTAAATATTATGTTGAAAATTCAATAATTTGGTATAAAAGTTATTCTTTTTGATTGGAAATTCAAGCGTTTTGCAGAAAATTCGTAATTTTTTATCTTTTTTTCTTAAAAATGCATCTGCTCGGTTGAAAATAAGTAAACTATTTTATATGAAGATTCAACTTTTTAAAAGAAAATTCGCTTTTTTTGTTTAAATTAATTTTTTAAACCGAAAAATAGAAATATTCAATTTTTAGGTGAAAATTAATATTTTTCAACAACAAAGTAGGATCCATTTTCCACAAAAAATGGCATAGTTAAATTTTCAGTTTAGAAATAAATTTCCAATCAAAAAATTAATTTCAATAAAATAGTGAAATTTTCAACTAAAATGATAAAGCTTCAATAACAAAAATTAGTTTTTAATAATGTAATTCAACTTCCAACCAACTTTCAAATTTCGGGACTATGAGAAAAAACATTTGTTAAAGCAAAAGAACTATTTTTTCATATAAGAAAAATATTATATGGTTAGCCCAGATAAATTTTTTGGTTGTTTTATCCAAAACTTCTGGTGGATCGAGTTTTTTGTTTATTCAAAAAAAAAAAATTGATTGGCTCAATCAAATATTTTATTAAATAACCCAAAATTTATTTGATTCACCCAAATTTTCATGTATATAAAAAAAAAACAGTTTTTTTGGTTTAAGAAAATTTTTTTTCTGAAGCTAATTCGAAGAATTTCATATCGTACAAATTTTAAATTTGTATACAAGTTTTTCAAAAACATAAATGATTTTAAACTAATTATAATCTTAATTGAAAGCCAGAAAAAATAAGAGAAACTCCAAGTTAATTTTTAGTGCTTTATTATATTATTCTAGTTAGTAATGCCAAATGCCGTAATTTACAATAAAGTCTTATGTGTAATGTCCACGCACTTAAAATAGGCAGTACATATTTATTTCATATTTTATAATTATTATATTTATTTTTTATTATTCTTTATATTTATATCACTATGAATTTTCGAAACATTCAGCTTTAAATTGGGATGAGAAATTTGAAGAAGTATTTACTATTTCAGAATTAATTTAAGTATAATGAAGTATTTCGCCTCGGAAGAGCCGCAGTGCGCTAGTACCGTTTAGTCATTAATTAATTACTTAATTGCAATGTAAGAAAATGTAGGATTAAATTCTGAAATCCAGATAATGACTTTCTCAAAGTCAGACAATTTTTAGCTGAATTTCAGTTTAATTTTTGTAGCAATGGTTTGTTACTGATTAGGACATCTAATTCTTGGTGCTGGATCGTGAATACAGTTTCCCTTGTGTGCATACTTAAAGCGCGCTGAAATGATTATTAACATTTATTATTATATATTATTATTATTTTCATTAATTTTTTTCTGAAAAAAGATCTTCTCCTTTCGCTCCGCTGGGATTCGAACCACAGAACTTCTGATTGCCGGTCGGGTGCTTTCCCATTAAGCTACGAGAGAGATCGAGAGAAGAAACTTTTTTCAAAAAATACAATAAATGAAAATAATAAAATATTCTCTGATGATAATACAGATTTCTTGAAAAATTTGATATGTATCACCTTGCAAAATAATGCGTGTATTTTCTGAAAAAAGTTTCTTCTCTCGATCTCTCTAGTAGCTTAATGAGAAAGCACCCGACCGGCAATCGGAAGTTCTGTTGTTCGATTCCCAGCGGAGCGAAAGGAGAAGATATTTTTTCAGCAAAAAATTAATAAAAAATAAATGAAATTATTTATGTTAACAACTTACAAGCAGATTCGCAACCTTCGGCGCACATATATTCGCAACCTTTCGTCGTTTCCCCATTACTACAGTATATTGGATTAGGGGGCTTTTTCGCCTGGAAGCAAATTAATTTTTTTATATTCAAGTTTTTCTTGTCAGAATAAAGTTTTTAATGCCAAAAAATAAAAGAGAACATTTATCTATACTCACGTTGCACTTTGCCACGCACTAAGGATCAGAAGGAGGAAGAAAAAAGTGCATCTAAAAAAACGTTTTATTTTCATGAATTTGGTTGGGAGGCCCACAAACACTTTTTTTTTTATTTCTTTCACAACAAAAAAGTGATCTACACTCGGACCCCGAGTTAGTAACCCTCGGTTTAGTAATTCCTAGAATAGCTGGCCCACGCAGTTTTTCAGCGCGCAGGGCGAGAGACGGTTGCGACTCTCGCGTCGGAAGGGCCGCAGTGCGCGAGTAGTCAGTTGAGTATATTGCGCCATATTATGCATTCAAATTGTAAACTGTTCAGGCGGCCCTTTATTTTAGTAACAAGGCTATTTTCAGGACACTCCCGACACTGTTAATAAATCGGGGTACGAGTGTTTTTACTCAAAAGAGTACACTGTGCGCATACTGAAGTACAAGTGCACAAAAAACAATAATTTGAAAAAAATTAACATTTTATCCAGAAAAACCTGGCTTTATAGGGATTTTTTAATAGTAATGAATAATTATGAAAAATAAGATTATAAAAGATAAACTCACCTCTGTAGTAGCGGCAATTGCAAGGGTCAAAAACGCTGAAATTGCTTTAAAAATAAAATATATCTCAATTATTTTACGGTATCATCTAAGGAATTCTTTAGAGGTATCCACAAATTCCGCAAAATTTTTTTATGAAATTTTGATTGACTTTCTCAATATAGGACGTAAAATGTATTTCAGTATCTTTTTCAGTATAATATATTAACTGATTCTATTAAAACTTGCATTTTCTGGAATTAGTTTAAAAGGATATTCATAAATCAAATTTTCAGAAATGAAAATTTAAATTTGAAGAAAATATATAAAGTATAAATTATTTGAATGTTTTAATAAAGACTATAGTTTAATCCTTCTTATGTTTGGTTGAAAATTAGTTTTTTTTATTGAAAATTAATTTTTTCAACTAAAAATTTAAATAAATTTTTAGTCGAAAATTTTTTTATAGACATTTAATCTTTTTTGTTAAAAAATTCATTTTTGTCGTTGAAAATTAGTTTTTTTAATGAAAATCAATTTTTTCAACTAAGAATTTAAATAAATTTTTAGTCGAAAATTTCTTTTACAGGCATTTAATCTTTTTTGTTAAAAAATTCATTTTTTTCGTTGAAAATTAGTTTTTTTTATTGAAAATTAATTTTTTAAACTAAAAATTTAACTAAATTTTT
>CAKNYM010050460.1:354285-365125 GCA_932195095.1 Andricus curvator | reverse complement strand
TACCGGGTTCCGCATACAGCATCACAAAGGGCCAAGCGTGTCTGCGTCGAGTTTCAGTCGGCGATCACTCGCCGACTGAAACTCGCCGCAGACACGCTTGGACATTTTTAGTCATAACTCAGGAACGCGTAAAGATTTTCAAATTTTCATTAGCTCAAATTGAAGATAAGATTTCGAAGATTTCTTTCTATGAATTTCAAATTTTTTTCATAATTTTTCTAAGAAATATCACGAGTTGAAGTTAAGGTCGAAAATTTGAGATATTCTTGAAAATTTTTTTCAATTCTGACGTAGTATATTTTCTTCAAAAGGTCAAAAATGTATCCATTGTAGGTCATTCGACGCAAAATCTAACAAGCCTTCCAACGGTTTTTTCAAAAAAAATCTCGCTCCCTTTTTGAATGAGTAATCACTTTTCAATGTCAGCCGTGATTTTTTACAGTACTTGCGCTGGTCGTACCGACAACTTCCCATAGTAGTGTATTATTCCTTCAAAGTTCAACAATCTGTAGATAATGTTTTTATGTGAAGATTAGTACCGGAAGTATCAAATTTGGTCAAGTGGAATCTGATTGAGGAGCAATTAGTTACCATATACGCAGAAACGTCCCGAAAATTCCGATGTGGAAGCTCGCTCAGATCCAGGGGGAAGTCGAAAAACACTTCTGTGGCATTGGCGCACGTGGCCCTAGAGCTTAGGGTGGCAAATTCAATGGGATCGGTGTAATTAAGAGCCATTTCTACACGATTTTCCCTTTTGTGGGGTCGAGTGTAACAGTAAATAGGGGCGAGCGTCAGAGAGGCCACCGGGTACCCTGGGTGTGTCTAAACTCCTAAAACTTAGTGTGCTTGAAGGAATTTAAATTGATAGCCGAGATCGATACAAAATCTTCTGGGGCGAGTGATTGAGTAAGGGAGGGTAAGCCCCAGTCGATCAGAAAAGTTTATACAAATAATAAAAATCATTGCAGACTATTCTGATAAATTATAGTTACAACACCGCACAGTGGGGTGAAATTGGAAAACGAGGTTCGAAATGACATTTAGAACGTAATTATGCACCGATTTTACATTTTTTTTTTCAATTTTTTGGATCAAGATCGTAAGCTCCAGACTAATTTGTCCAGAAAAACTTTTTTTGTCCCACTATGGGCCAGACTGAAACTAGACGCAGAAACGCTTGGACATTTTTAGTCATAACTCAGGAACCCGTGAAGATTTTTCAGATTTCATTAGCTTAAATTAAATATAAGATTCAAAAGATTGTCTCCTGTAAATTTCAGATTTTGTTCCATATTTTCACTAAGTCATACCACGAGTTGAAGTTGAGTTACAAAAGTTGAGATAATTTCCGACGGTGCGGTGCACAGTGGGGTGAAATTGAAAAACGAGGTTCAAAATGACATTTAGAACGTAATTATGCACCGATTTTTAATTATTTTTTCTTTTGAAAAATTCAGAACTAAATTTTTCAGAAAATGGTGAGAGTAGATTTTTTATTTGTTTGTTTATTTAATTGTTATGTTAATGCAAACAGCGAAAAAAATGTCGATTTTTTTAATTTCACTTTTTATCTTCTAGACAAAATTTTTCTTATACTTCTCGTCCCTTGTATTTGATGCACAGGGGTATGAGAAAGACAAAAAAATTCTTAACTTGCAAAGTTAATTGTTATAAACAAATTGTATTAACAAATGATCGACATTAGAGGTTATTCGTTTTCAAAGCACATTTCTTCTCTGAAATCGCTTGCCTTCATCGTTGAGATGCAATCATATTGCCAATGATGTTTCTTCAAAAAGTTTTTGCCACTTATCAATATTTGTTTATTTTATAAACAAATTATATAAACAAATGCACATTTTGGGTGTTTTCAAGCGAAAGAAATCGTTTTTTTCGACCTTGATGAAAGTATATTGCCAATGATATTTTTCTAAAAAAATTTTGCCACTCATCAATATTTGTTTATTTAATAAACAAATTATATAAACAAATGCACATTTTGAGCGTTTTTAAGCGAAAAGAAATCAATCGTTCTTCTGACCTTGCTGAAATTATATCGCTAATGACGTTTTCTGAAAAAAAATTTGCCACCCATCAATATTTGTTTATTTTATAAACAAATGATATAAACAAATGCGCATTTTAGGAGATTTTAAGTGAAGAGGATTCGTTTTTTTTTCCTCTGACCTTGCTGAAATTATATTTTCAATGGTGGTTTCTAACAAAAATTGATATGCATTAATATTTGCTTATTTTATAAACAAATTATACCAAAGATGAACATTTTAGGCAGTTACCTAATTTGTTTTTAAAATAAAAAAAAAAGTGAGGCATGACAATATTTCATCTAGACAATTCATTGTCAATATAGTTTAAACAATAATAAAAGAAAAACGTTTTCTTTCGGCCTATAAATATCTGCAATGTACATTTGTTTATATAACTTATTTATAAAATAAACGATTGGCGGTGCTTGGCAACATTTTTCGATAGAAAATCATTGGCCATATAACTGCAACAAGAACAGAAGAAAAAACGATATTTTTCGCTTAAAAACTCCTTATATGTGAATTTATTTATATAATTTGTTTATAAAATAAGTGAACATTAATAAATGGCGACATTTTTTCAGAAAACATCATGGGCAATATAATTTCAGCAAGGTCAGGAGAAAAAACGACTTATTTTCGCTTAAAAACGGTGAAAATGTACATTTGTTCATATAATTTGTTTATAAAGTAAACAAATATTGATGGGTGGTAACAAAATTTTCAGAAAACATAATTGGCAATATAATGTTAGCAAGGTCAGAAGAAAAAACGGTTTATTTTCGCTAAAAATCGCCCAAAATGTGCATTTGCTTATATAATTTGTTTATAAAATGAACAAATATTGATGGGCGGTAAAAATTTGTTCACAAAACGTCATTGGCAATATAATGTCAGCAAGGTCAGAAGAAAACACGACTTCTTTTCTCTTAAACACGCTGAAAATGTACATTTGTTTATATAATTTGTTTATGACGTAAACAAATATTTTAAGTGGCAATACAATTCTCAGAAAACATTATTGGCAATATAATGTTTGCAAGGTCAGATGAGAAAACGGTTTATTTTCGCTTAAAATCGCCCAAAATGTGCATTTGTTTATATAATTTGCTTATAAAAAATAAACAAATATTGATGGGTTGCAAAAATTTTCTTACAAAACATCATTTGCATAATAATTTTAGCAAGGTAAGAAGAAAAAACGGTTTATTTTCGCCTAAAAACGCCCGAAACGTGCATTTGTTTATATAATTTGTTTATAAAATAAAAAAATATTGAAGAGTGGCAAAATTTTTTTCAGAAAACATCATTGGCAATATAATTGCAACAAGTTTGAAAGAAAAAACGGTTTCTTTTCGCCTGAAAACGCCAAAAATGTGCATTTGTTTATATAATTTGTTCATAAAATAAACAAATAACATTAAATTTCAATAGCCACGTATCATCTTAACGAAGAAATCGAGCGATTTCAGAGCAGAAATATACTTTGAAGACGAATAACCCCTAATGTCGATAATTTGATAATACAATTTGTTTATAACAATTAACTTTGCAATTTAACTATTTTTTTGTCTTTCTCATACCCCTGTGCATTAAAAACAAGGGACGAGAAGTATAAGAAAAATTTTTTCTAGAAGATAAAAAATGAAATTAAAAAAATCGCCATTTTTTTCGCTGTTTGCATTAACATAACAATTAAATAAACAAAACAATGAAAAATCTACTCTCACCATTTTCTAAAAAATTTAGTTCTGAATTAAAAAAAAAAATCTAAAATCGGTGAATAATTACGTTCGAAATGTCATTTTGAACCTCGTTTTTCAATTTTACCCCACTGTGCACCGCACCGTCGGAAATTATCTCAATTTTTGTAACTCAACTTCAACTCGTGGTATGACTTAGTGAAAATGTGGAAAAAATCTGAAATTTACTATAAACAATCTTTTAAATCTTATCTTTAATTTAAGCCGATGAAACCTGAAAAATCTTCACGGGTTCCTGAGTTATGACTAAAAATGTCCAAGCGTTTCTGCGTCTAATTTCAGTTTGGCCCACAGTGGGGCAAAAAAAGTTTTTCTGGACAAATTAGTCTGGAGCTTACGATTTTGATCCGATTTGATCATTTTTTTTTAAATGAAAGCTAATTAATCTTTGGAAAGATTTGTAAAAGACGGTTTTTACATTTTGTTTCTATTTATTTTTTTTTTAACAACAAAGTTGGCATTTTCAAATTTTGTTTATAAACAATACAATTTTTTTGAAACTATTTATATTTATGTGAAAAATCATGATGACAGTTAGGACACTCCTTACAATTAACATTCATAAGGTTACAACATTTTAAAAGTTTATTTTTATATTAACAAATTAATGAGTGAAAGTACTATTTCAAGGAATTTCAACGGAATCATTTTTTAATCATGACCATTTTTCGTTTGAAAATACCATTCCAATAACAATTTACAACGATTTTTGTACATTCCGAAATAATAAAAAAAAATCCTAATTTGGTACGGTTCCGCAAAATTGGTAGTTCCTATTTTAAAATCAATATTGTTTTGCAAATAATCTTTCTCACCTAGAAGATTGGGGAAAAAATATCCTGCTTCCCTATATTAAATTCAATTTGAAGCGCTTTAAATTTTTAACAGATACAGTAAAAATATTGCATTTTGAACAAAATAGGTGAATTTTTAACCAAATAGTCAAATTTTTAACCAAAAGAGATCAATTTTCAACTGATATGATGAATCTTCAAACAAAAAAATTAATTTTTAACCCAGTAGTTCAAAATTCAACCAAGTAGTTAAATTTTCAACTAGAAAGGTAAATTTTGAACCGAAAATGAAATGGTTGAATTTTCAACCAAAAGAGATGAATTTTCAACTGAATTGATGAATCTTCAACCAAAGAAATCCATTTTTAACGAAGTATTTACATTTTCGACTAAAAAAAAATCAATTTTGAGCCAAAAATGAAATAGTCAAATTTTCAATTAGGTAATTCAACTTTGAACCACGTAGTTGGATTTTCAACTAAAAAAAAATTTCAACAAAAAATGAAAGAGTTACATTTTCAACCAAAAAGGTTAATTTTCATTAAAAGAAAAAGAAGGAATTTTCAACGCAATAGTGAAATTTCTTGACAAAGTTGTTAAAAATTCAACAGAGTGGTTAAATTCTTAACTGGGAGAGAAGTTTTCAACAAAAAATGAAATAGTTAAATTTTCAATAAAAAAATTAATTTTCAACGAAAAATGATACAGATGATATTTCTACCAAAAAAATTTAATTTGAAATAATTAACAGGTAAATTCAACCAGAAAAGACGAATTTTCTAGAAAATAGTTGCATCCTTAATTAAAATAGATTAATTTTCAAGTAAACAGTTGGAATTTAACCAAATAAAAATTAAATTTCCACCAAAAAAGATGAATTTTCAAACCAAGAAGACAATATTTTTACTGAAAAAGATTAATTTAAAAAAAAACTGGAATAGCAAAAATTGTTAGTTCAAAGGTTAATTATTATATAAACAAAAACGAATTTTAAAACAGTTACATTCTCAACAAAATAGATGAATCTTCAACTAAATAAAAATTTGGAATCAAAAATGGAATAATTGAATTTTTCGAGCAATAAAATTCTTTCATATATAAATGAAAAAAGAACAGATGAATTCAACTGAAAGAAGACGAATTTTCAAAATAGATTAATTTTCAAATAAACAGTTGCATTTTCAAACAAAAAAGATGACTCCAGATTTCAAAGATTTTACATCAATTTTACAAAGATTCAAAGGAATTCAAAGATTTCAAAAAGCTACAGTAAACCAGATTTTAAAGATTTAAAAATGTTTGAAAGATTTGAAACGATTTCGAAAGGTTTAAAGGATTTCAAAGATTTGAAGAAGGGTAAACCGGATTTCTAATATTTGAAGAGATTTTACAAAGATTTCAAATGTTTTGATAATTTCAAATTAATACAGAAGATTTCAGAAATAGTTCACAAATATGTCGAAGATTTCATAAAAATTTCATAAAGATTTCAAAAGAATACAAGAATTTGAAAGATCTTAAAAAGGGTATCGTACACCAGATTTCAAAGATTTCAAAATATTAATTTTTTTTGAAGATTTCATAAAGACTTCAAATATTCCAGTGATTGAGAATGAATACAAAAATTTCAGAAAAATTTCACAAGTATTTGGAACGATTTCAAAAGGTTTCAACAAATTTGAGAAGATTTCAATGATTTCAAACGAACACAAAAGATTCCACAAATATTTAAAAGACTTCATAAAGATTCCAAAAGATTTCACAGAAATTTCAAGAGTTCAAAAAGATTTTGAATACATATTTCAAAAGATTTCAAGGTTTTCGAAGACTTTACAAAGATTTAAAAATATTTCCAAAGCTTTTCAAAAAGACAACTTATGTTCCCAAAAAATTGAGAATGTTGATATTTAGTTGGCATTTTTCTTTTTGTATCTTTTATACTGAAATGATGTACATAAACGTACTTTACTGTCGGCTCTTGCATTTCTCAAAGTTCGAAACCGATATTTCACATAAAAAAAGTTCTTAGCTTCAAAAAATGCACCCGGTTTTAATTTCTTCGAAAATAATTTTTTTGCGAAATTCCTTCTCGAATAAAGTACGTAAACGTAGTTTCTTGTCTTCTCTTACATTTTCCAAAGTTTCAGCCTGATATTTTTTACAAAAATGTTTTTAGACTAAAAGAAAATTCGGACAATTGAAAAAGTGAGGTCGGTAATGTAGGTATTTATGTCTGTCACATGCCCTTAATGAAGAATACACACTTTATTTTGTTTCTAAAGGTGGATGTTAGTATTTTTCGATGAGATGGTGTAAGAATGAAATTGTCGACACATTCTTCTTCTGCCATCCTTATGTCTGCATTTTCGAAAAACATATCTTGAAAGTATTACAAAAAGATGAGTTTGACGGTCTTTATCAAAAAGCACTATTATTCACTTGCATCTTTACATTGCATTTGCGCGATTGACGAGGTTACTCCAAAAGAAAGAAAGCAACACTGAGCACACGAACCGCGAGCGACAGAGGGCGCTGGCATTGTTTCATGCCACCTTCTGATTGGTCAACATAAGAGCATGAAAAAGCGCGGGTAATTTTGAAATGTATAAAAACCTCAACAGAGGAAATAGATTCAATACAGTGAGAAAAATTTTCTATTCGTACAACAGAACAATTTCACTAGTATTTGTGCAATAAATCTTTTCATGGTTCCACAAATTTTGGTATGATATATAATACATAATAAATCTGAAGAATCTGCCAAAACTTAAATTAAGAGATGAAAAGTTATTAAATTGATAAAGAATTTTTTTTCTGAAAGCAAAAGAGTGAAAGAGAAGAGATGAAGAAGGAAAACTCGAAAAGAAAGACCTGCTCTGAGCAGACCCAGACGCCCGTTAGTGATAAATTAGGGGCTTAGGATTTGTATGAAGAGAAGTGTGTAACCCAGGCTCAACGTTAGTACCTCCTAATCAATCATACAATCCGTAAGGCAGAAAAACATAGACGTTTCAGATACTTTATGAGTAGTATTTTATGGGATCAAGTTAAAAATCATGTTTTCTGAATAGGGAATCATCAATTCAGAGTGATATCTATACTGGATATTTCACCTCTATCGCAAATACAGATATTGCACTATTAACTGGAGTTATAATTAAAATAAAATAAAATCATAAATTTATAATAAAATAAAATTTTAAATAAATGAAATAAAATTTATACATAAATCGCCAGAAAACTCATTTCTTAACCAAATAGTTGGATTGTCAAGACAAAAAGAAGAATTTTTCAAAAGGCAGTCGAATTATCAACCTCAAAAGTGGAATTTGCGAAAAAAATGGATCATTTTCAACCGAGAAAGATTAATTTTTAACCAAACAGTTAAATTAAAAATATATATAACTTTTCATCCAGTAGTTGTATTTACTACAAAATAGTTGAGCTTAGAATCAAACGAGACAAATTTTCGAGAAAATAATTGAATTTTTAAGCAAAAAGACGATTTTTTGAGAAAAACGTTAAATTATAATCCTGACAATTTGAATTTTTTACCAAAAACATCATTTACAATGAAGAAAGATGAATTTTCAGCCAAATAATTAAATTTAAAAAAATTAATTTTCAATTCAATAGTTTAATTTTAAAACCAAATAGTTGAACTTTCAATTAAAAGAAAGGATTTTCTAATAGAATAGTTGAATTTTCAACCAAATACTAGAATTTTCGAGCAAAAAGACGATTTTTTAGAAGACAGTTAAATTATAATCCTGAAAAGTTGAATTTTCTACTATAAAGCTCATTTACAACGAAAAAAGATGCATTTCGAACCCAACAACTAGATAAAGAAACTTAGAATCAAAATATAGGGATTCTCAAGAAAATAGTTGAATTTAAAAAAAAATTGAATTTTTGAGTGAAAAGAAGATTTTTTCTAAAAAACAGTTGTATTGTAACACTCAAAAGTTTAATTTTTACCGAAAAGATCATATCCAACCAAGAAAGATGAATTTTCAACAAAAAAGATTATTTTCAACGAAAAAAGATGAATTTTCAGCCAAATAGTTAAATTTAAAAAAATTCATTTTCAGCTCAATAGTTGCATTTTATCAAAATTGTTAAACTTTTAATGAAAAATAAACCATTTTGCAATAAAAAAGTTGAATTTTCAACCAAATAGTTGAATTTTCAAGCAAAAAGATGATTTTTTTAGAAGAGAGTTTTTATTACCAGCCTGAAAAGTTGAATTTTCAACAAAAAGGTCTTTTTTAACCAAGAAAGATGATTTTTCAACCCAACAGTGGAATTTTCAACAAAAAAATTAATTTTCAACCAAGCACTTGCATTCACATCCAAACAGTTTGATTTTTTAATCAAAACCAAAGTGTTGAATTTTTTTAGCAAAAAGATGATTTTATTAGAAGACAGTTGAATTGTTAGCCTGAAAATTTGAATTTTCAATAAAAAATATCATTTTAAGCGAAGAAAGATAAATTGGCAACCAAATGTTTGAATTGTAAAAAAATTATTTTTAGCCCAATAGTTGCATTTCCAGCAAAATAGTTGAATTTTTAAGTAAATAGTTGAATTTTCAAGCAAAAAGACGAAATTTCTACAGAACAGTTAAATTTTTAAATTTTGAGGGCAAAAAGACGAATTTTTCATAAGATAGTTCAATTTTTAACAAGAAATCTAATCTCCTTCTACGAAAGAGAAATTTTCAATCTAAAAGGATCAATTTTTTATCCAAAAAGGCGAATGTTCAACAAAACAGTTAAATTTTCGACAAAAAATATTGACTTTTCAACAAAATAGTTGAATTTTCAACAAAATAATTAAATTTTCATCAAAATAGTCGAATTTTCAACCGAAAAAAAACCAAACAGTTGAAAAATAAAGATTTCCTAATGATACATGTAATAGGTAATATTTCAGAAAAAAAGATATTAATTTTAAATCAAGAACAGTTAAATTCAATCAAAAAATACGAATATTCTACAAAATACATAAATTTTCCGGCAAAAAAAATCTAATTTTTAGCGAAATAGTTCAATTTGAAACCAAAGAGATGAATTTGGAATTGAAATAATGAATCTTTAATTTAAACTAAAAATTAAAGAAAAGTATTCAATATGCAACCAAAGAGTTGAATTTTATACAAAAATTTTTATTTTGTAACCAAGAAGATTAATATTATACAAAAAAGATAAATTGACAATAAAATACCTGAATTTTCAAACAAATACTTGAAGTCTTGAGCAAAACAAGGAAAAAAATTTTGAATCAAATGTTTGAAGTTTCTACTCAAAATTATAAATTTCCAACCAAAATTGGAATGGAAATTATCAGTTAAAAAAGTTAAGTTTTAAACAAAAATGAAACGAATTTTTAGCAAAAAATATTTAAATTTTCCACGAAACAGATCAATCTTTAACAAAAAAAATGAATTTTTAACAAATTTGTTTAACTTTTAACCAAGTAGTTGAATTCAAAACCAAAAATATAAAGGCAGAAATTCCAACAAAAAATAGTTGCATCTTTCACTGGGTTCATACCAATATCGACTTCAAATTTGAGCAAAAAAAAAAAAAAACTAGAAAAAGGGACAGTTTCTTGAAAAAAGTAAAAAAAAAAGAATTCTTCAAAAAAGGAGAAATGAGTTTATCGACGCCCCCTAATCTTTTAATTTAATCTGCCATCTAAGTTAATCTATGAATTATATCATTATTCTCAAATAAAAAAAAATATCTAGAGAATTTAATTAAAAGTATTCTCATACTGGTATCAAAAAGTTTTACCAGCTCATTCATTGTTCTATTGATGTTTGAATAAAATTCAATTTATATTTCTCATTTAAAAATAAGAGGGGTCAGCATCAATGTCACATACATCACGTTATATCGTCGCCTCCATTCCATACTGCTCCACGTCACCTTTAGGCAGTATACCGCGCCACGTCGCGTTTAGGCGGAGTACAACTCTCCGTCACGTTTGGTAACGGCTCCAAGTCCTGTGTATAAGCTAAGGAGCTACACAGCTATCAAACGCGACGGTGAGCTGTACTCCGCCTAAGCGCGAAGTGGCGCGGTACACGCAAACGCGACGTAACCCAACTGAAAATTCCTGTACTCGGAGGATTCTGGACATGTTTCTGGACACGATCCTGCACACGAAACCTGCACACGAAACCTGCACACGAAACACAGGAACCTCGGAGGATCCTGGATATGTT